>JASDQU011101012.1:18578-30855 GCA_032191745.1 Picea mariana | reverse complement strand
TGTTGCTATTTCATATATCGTTACTGTGTATTGAGAAGATTATGCTGGATATTTTACGGTTATTCTGTTATTTCTAGCATTTCGTTTCTATTCTGCATATTTTATATATCTGGTATCTTGCAAATTCATCCTTGTCCCAAAACCCTATGTTTACATAATTTTTTTAATTTGTGAATTTATATCTATGTCTGAAATTTTAAAGTGATCACTTGAGATTGCATATGTTGTATCATTGTATTCCTAACCTTTTGAAGTTCAATGTTTGGAGGAGACCTGTGATCTAGGAGGCGACAACAAGTGAAAGAGGTCAACACCAACCGCAAGGACTAAAGGTGCACTCATTAACTCTCTTTCCTTTCTATCTCATCACTTAATTTAGTTCGTTTTGGGGTATATTAAGGGTGGATCATTCTTTTAATGGATTTATCTCTCTGCCTTTACCTTAGACCCTGTATAGGGGGATTTTCCCCAAAGCAGAATTTGCAACTCTAACGGGGAATCTCTTTAGGGTCTTAGTGGGAGATCTTCGTTTTATTTGAATTTTCAGTGTCTTTTTGAGTTTTCTGAGTATTCCGAGTCAGTTTGGGTCTCTGGTCACCTTCTAGGTTCCTACCAGCTTCCATTTCCCAAGTTGTCTATCCAAACTTTTTATTTTTTCAAAATTTGCATAAGTGTACATGCCCTACTCTCTGTACAACACATGTACATACGCGTCCTGCATTACACATAGATCATGTGCATATGTAGGATGGTCGTTCAAAACATGTGTCTCTGTTGTTTTGGAGATTTTTTTAAAAATATTTTCCTTTTCCTATAGGAAACTTGTGGTTCCTACGTCTTCATGACTTCCATAAGCTTTTTTTGTTTGGGGTTTAGATAGTTTGCAGGCTCAGTTTGTTTATGAAATAAAAAAATAAATCTTGTTGTCTCTCTATGTTTCCAAGCATTTTTGGATTATTTTTATCTTGAATCGTGTATTATGCAATTTCTTTTAGCATCTTTTGTTAGTTTTTCTTTGATTGGAAGAAAATTTTAAAAAAAAAACCTAGTTTTTTAGGTCTGTCTCTTTCTTTGCATTGCTTTCATTGTTTTTTGGGAAAAAAAATAAATTAGCATAGGGTAGTGTTTTCTTCTCATATTGAAAGTATTTCAAAAGAAAAATAAGAAAGAAAATGATTTGATTTTCTCTTTTGTTTCACTCAAAAGTTTCATTGTGCATTTTGCAAGGAAAGGAGAAAATATTGCATTTTTAAATTTGAAGGATTGTTCATGCTTTTTCTCCCTTGAAACTCTTTTCATTTGAAGGATTAGTGCAAATTTTTATTTTCCAGTGTTATTATAAGTTTCATTTTTGAAATAGTCTCAAACAACATCAGTTGCATTTCCATTCCTTGAGTAAGAAAATCCCCTAAAATGAACATGCTAATCTAAAATATATTAGTAACACATTTTCTACGGTTCACCAATAGCTTAGGCGAGGGCCTTGGATTAGGTGTGGAGAGGTAAACTCTCCAAGGCCAACCAAAATTTAACTTAGGTTTTTGTGCTAGGGTGTGAAAAATACACCTTGTAATTACTCAATCCGGGAAGCTCCTCTCACATAGGAGTCAAACACAAGGCCATGTGGAGGACGGTGACAAAGATATCCACTCATGATCCCGACAAAGCATTTGGGAGAGTGTGTATTGTGGAAAAGTCCAATCACTGCTAGTCATACTAGCAGTAGGTATGTATCCTCTGTGATTCATGTTATTGATCAATCACCAACCTCTACAAGTCATGTTGGAGATGTGCAACCAACCACTACATGTCATGTTGGGGGCACGAGTCTCGTCAATGCGGGTCATACAAGTGATATGCAACCAACCACTACTAGTCATGTTGGGGTATTTATTATATTAAGAACCTGGATGGATAATACCTAAGCCTAAGTTCTCTTGTAATATTTGCAAGGGACATCACCTTACTCATCTGTTCCTGGGCATTTCAGAGGCATGAATATTGTGGTCCCTGTCTGCAAGCTCTTATGCTTTTGAGTCTTCTGAGGTTTCCTCACAGTTTATTCATCTACTGGTTGAGAAAGTGGTCATGTCAATGCAATCTTTGGTTGATACTACTCCTCTTTTGGGGGGTGATGCACCTTTAGACCATGTTGTCTCACATTCTATTCATCTAGATGTTTATAAAGTGGTCATGTCGATGCAATCTTCAATTGATCCCACTCCTCATTTGGGGGGTGATGCACCTTTAGACCATGTTGTCTCGTAGCCTATTCAACCAATGGTTGAGAAAGTGGTCATGTCGGTGCAATTTTTGGATGATCCCACTCCTCTTTTTGGGGGTGATGCACCTTTATACCATGTTTTATCGCAGCCTGTTCAGACAGTGGTTGAGGAAGTGGTCATGCCGATGCAATCTTTGGTTGATCCCACTCTTCTCTTGGAGAGTGTCGAGTATACCAAAGTGTTCACGCTGATGCAATCTTCAGTTCATCCCACTCTTCTCTTAGAGAATGTTGAGTCTACCAAAGTGGTCACACCGATGTAATTTTCAGATGATCCCACTCTTCTCTTGGGGAGTGATGTGTCTATCGACTATGTTTTTAGCATTTCTAGTTCAGTACTTTTAGAACAAGGGGGCATTCTTCTCACTTCGAGCACATCCCCTCCAAGTCCTAGGATGGCTTACTTTGATTGGAATGACCTTGTTGAGCCTCATCTTCCTTCTTCTGCACCCTTTCAAATAAGGGTTGAATTTAATTAAAAAAACATTTACCGATGTATTGTGGATGAAAGAGCCTCTACAAGTATTATATCCTTCTCATCTCGGAAATATTTGGGTTCTCTTGAGATTGTGTCTACTTCACATGAGTTCTTGCATTTTGACAGATGTCCTAGTGAATATTTGGGGATTCTTCCTTAGTTTCCTATCTATTTAGGTGGGAAGACCGTCATTGTTAATGTTATAGTGGTGTAAGGCCCATTAGATTTCAATATGCTTCTCAGGCGTGATTATGTATATGCTTTGAAAGTTGAGGTGTCTACACTCTTCTAGGTGACGGATTTCCCTCACAATGGAAGCATTGTCACTATTGACCAATTGACATCTGATAATCACCATCCTAATTCGACATTAGTTCATGTTACCCCTCTATGTTTTTCTAGTATTCATGTAGACTCTACCTTGCCATGGGTTAATTATGTGGCATGTTATCCTCGATATTCAATTGCTTCTAAGAAGGAACCTGTGAAATCATGTTTTCCTTCTTGAGACATGGTCTCGAAAATTGATCAATCATGTTATCCAATGGGGCATGGGATCCCTTTCTTCCCCCTCTTGAACTGATTGGTCGTGAGTCTCCTTTTGAGTATGATCTCTCTATTTGTATATCCTCAAGCCCTTGTGCTTTTGATTCTTTGTTGATAAACTCTACTAGCCTTGGACAGAACCTCCATCGTCATATGTAATATGGTCAGTTTTCTTTACCCTTTGGGATTGTCGACCCTCCTCATTCGCTTGATTTCTTGGATATTGAATTTCCTTCAGATGAGGCTATCCTTGAATCCATGACTACGAATTGTATACTGTGGGAATATTTACACCATGGTTTGTGTTTTATTCCCTTTTGGAAGACTTTTTAGGTTGACTACCAAAGGGACTCTTGGTCAAAGCCTAGCAACGGGTTCTACTTGAACCAATACTATGCATGTGTCGTAAGGATCTGTGGTGCCTTGTATCATATTCTACAGTCTAGGTTTGTTTTTTTCAAGTTTCGTATTCAGTACAACCTCTTATTTTCCGAAGTTTCTATCTATATTGGATTTATTAATTTCTGGATGAGTGTTATTGGCCTTATATGCATGATCTTGGAGACATTTTTTCTTTGAAATTTGTTCATCGTATCAATCCATTCTGATAGGTATTGACCTCAAAAATGGCATATAGGTTAGGTTTTTTCCTACTTTCATTTTTTCATTATCCGTTTCTTGGTTCATTTGGCCTTAGGATTGATCCCACTAAATTTTGACACTAACCTTCCTTGTTGATCAATGTGTCATACTTTTTTTGGTAGAGCCTTCCTCTACATGGATGCCTAGGTAGATCCTTTGCTTCATTTTGGCATCCATATTGTGATCTTTCCATAGGCTTGGGAGTCCTTTTCTTCCCACTATGACTTTGTGTTGAAGCCTCATTCTTCTTCATCTTTCTCTATACTTTACCTGAGGGACTCCCTATGAGCATGGTTTGTTGTCTTTCAGGCTCGCTTACACTTTGAAAGAAACATATAACAAGATATTGTTTATTCTTTTCAGTCTCGTTTGGATTACTTAATAAAGGAAGCCCCCCCAGAGTCATTTTTAAGCCCTTTTCAGACTCTCTAAAATTGAAAATATTGTTGAGCGATCTTGTTTCCCTTCATGCTCGACAAAATAAAATTTGAAGGAACATCTGTACGATGGTAGTTTACCCCTTTTTTTGGTCTGGACAGTTAATTTATGAATAAAGGTATTTCCTATGATCTTTGGTTCGCTAGGAGAGTATTCTCGGGCATAAGTTTAACCCTTTTTCGAGCCAGAGGGACTAAAATTTCAAAAATCGGCCATTCTCCTTGGTTTTGGTTTATCTCTTTTTCGGGACTTGGAGATTATATATGAAAAAGGAACCCCATTAGAGTCCATAGTTAATCTCTTTTCAGACTCCCTAAATATGAAAAGATCCTCGAGTGACATTTTCCCTTTCATACTCGTTAATTGGTCCAGAAGGAATATCTATTTGGCATAATTTAACCCTTTTTCTGGCCAATATATTATCTAGGAAAATTGTATGCCTCGGGAGCCATGTCTCGCTGGGACATTTATCCTATGTTATATTTTATACTTTTTGGGCTAAGGAGACTAAACTTAGAAAAAGGTTGTGAGTCCATAGTTAATCTCTTTTTAGACTCCTTAAAATTTAAAATATAGTTGAGTAATATTGTCTCGGTCACACTCATTAAAATGGTTTTGAAGAGACATCCTTTCAGTATAATTTTAACCCTCTTTCGAATGGAATGGATTAATTACCAAAAGGGAACACTATGGAGTCTTCTTTTAGTGTTTTTTAGACTCTCTAAATGTGAAAAACCACCGATCTTACCTTCTTTGGGCTTGTAAAACTTCACATGGAAGGAGTCTTTTTGTTTCTTAATTGCATCACATGCCTCATCCTTGCATATTTGGCCTAATGTCAGAGTCATATTGCTATTAATTGAACTTTCAAAAAATTACTTAAATGCAATCCTTGTAGCATGTTTTCCCTCGTGATCTAACACCTTGACCCATGGAGGAATTTTCCCGAGTGTCCTTATCCTACACATGTCTCCTTTCACTAAGCATCAATATGTTCCATGCGCTTGGAACTAGTTTTATTTCTCATGACAATCGTTCCTCCTTTGTAACGTAGCATTCTTTTATTCTTTTTCAAGCTCATTAAAAATTTGAAAAAGACAAAAAAATCTAATATTCCAAAAAGAGGGGACATGATATATATTCTCTTTTATCATAAAAAATATAGTCGCCCTTGGACAAAGCACATCCTTTCGTTTGTTCGCCAAGCATTGGGACCTAGTATGATCTTAGGAAGTTGTTCTCATTACATAGAGTTGTGTCTTCCTCTGTTTGGTTACTCTTCCAAACATATAGAGAGTTTTTGGTTTCTCCTGTATCACAAACTTATGTCAATACTATGATGCCTGAGTCTCATCATTTTTTCATGATTTTTTCCAATGGAAGTTTTATTGAAACTGAGTTGGTCATTCTATAGTTGATCTCTTGACTTTCATGAGTTGGCCATCCCGAGAGTCCAGCCAAGTTCAGATTTAAAATCAATGAATTTTTGTGCCTTATCATCGAGATCTTCCATTGTTTCCTCAACAGCATGTAGAATACCTCAGAGTAGTGAGTCTTACGCTCCTATTGTACTCTTATCTGAGTTTTGAATATCTTGAAGTTGTTTCTCGAGCTATGAAGTTCTCATATCTAGCCACAAGCGTCAATGATTCTCGAAGATGCATATCATATTGTACTTGTATATCTTCAGATGACCTTGAGATGTATATACATTATGTATTGTTCATGGCTACACTTTATACATACATTTATATTTTGTATCGTAGTCATCGATATGAAGTGTACTTGATTGGAAACCATGCTTAGTTCATATCGAGCATGGTTATGCCCGCCTCAAAGATATTATCATTATTTTGCAGATGACGTGCTCATGAAATCTCGTCTTGGGTTCACTCAACTTTTTTCCTTCCCACTATGTAAATATATTTTAATGTATTTCAGCCATCAATTGATCTTATTACCTCACACATTAGGGGGCATATGTTATAGTCCAAAATGTCTTATCTGTGCATACAAGACATTCGCCCTTCTATTTGCATACTTTTCCAAAATAATATCAAGGCTTCCTTTTAAAAAAAAACATTTTTTGGATAGTGTATGTGCCCTGATGCATTAATAGCTCGTGTACACACATGTGTTGCATGCTAGTTAGCCTGCGTTCACCTCCAAAAGTTGCAAAAAATATAAAATTGCGCAGAATTCGATAGAGTTTATGGGCTATGGAGAGTTTCCTAACCATTTTACCCCTTGTATCCCATCCCTAAATTGAATAACCATATTTTTATCATATAAAAGAGGTCTTTGGGAGTCATTTATGAACATGAGAAAGAGAATAAGAAAACTCTTCCAAAATCCCTTCCATTTCTTAGTCCAAGATTTGCATCCCATTCTCAGTTTTAGCCTCAGCCTTCCCCTTCAGCCTTTCTCCTTATGCAACCCTTTCTCTTTCCCTTGGTGATATGTTGGTTGTGAGAATATAATGTGGGATTGATGCACTTGGAGCCACGACAGAGGAGACCCAACTTGGCTCATGGAGCTCTTTCCAACAAAGGTTGTAATCCATTTTATCTTGAAATTGAATAAAAGAGTTCATCCTTGTCCCAAAACCCTATGTTTACATGATTTTGTTAATTTGTGCATTTGTATCTATGTATGGAATTTTAAAGTGATAAGTAGAGATTGTATATGTTGTTGCATTGTATTCCTAACCTTTTGCAGGTCATCTTTGGGAGGAGACCTGTGATCTAGGAGGTGGCAAAAAGTTAAAGAGGTCAACACCAAATACAAGGACTAAAGGTGCACTCATTAACTCTCTTTCCTTTCTCTATCATCACTTAGTTTAGTTGGTTTTTGGGTAGATTGAGGGTAGATCAGTATTTTAAGGGAGTTATCACTCTGTCGTTACCTTAGACCTAGTATAGGGGTATTTTCCCTGAAGCATCTCGGTGTGGAATTTTGTTTCAGTCACTTTTTTCAGGCATGAGACATGAAAAATATGATGTAGCTTGGAGTGAGTAGGAAAATTTAACGGATAGACCATTGGCCCCATGCGTTTGAGAATAGTATAAGGACCACAAATTTGTTGGTGTAAGTTTTTTACGTTACTGGGATTTGAGTGAATTATGATTGTATAGTTGGCAATGGAGAAATAGTTGATCCCTTCAGCAAATTAACATTCAAAACCAACCTGATCCACCTGTTTCTTCATGTGGTTTTGAGCCATTACCAAATTTTCATTAAGAGATAGAGAATTTCCATGCATATGGTAATATTGTAGTCAATATCCTCAACCTTAGAGACACTTATCATGTATGGGAGATCTGCTGGTGGTTTTTGTCTGTAGATATCTTCAAAAGGAGTCATGTGAGTGGCAGTATGGTAAGAGGTGTTTTACCACCATTTCGTTAGGGGTAACCACTGAAACCATTAATGTTTTCTGTCATATGAAAAAAATCTCAAATATGTTTCAAAACACTTGTTTATCACTTTCGTTTGGCCATCAGTCTGGGGATGATAGGTTGTGCTAAGATGTAATTGAGCTCCATGGAGCCTGAATAATTATTGCCAAACATTCCTAGTAAAAGTGGGATCACGGTCATAAATAATAGAATGAGGCATTCCATGGAGTTAAAAGATCTTATCCATAAAAAATTGAGCCATTGTGGATGATGTGAATGGGTTTTGAAGAGCACATAAATGAGCATATTTGGAAAGACGATCCACTACCACAATGAGGAATGACTTATTACCTTATTTGGGTAAGCCAACAATGAAATCCATAGAAATATTTTTCCAAATAGTAGGTGGAATCGAAAGTGGTTGGATGTACCAGGAGGTTTGACATCCCTGCCTTTATTTCGTTGACATGTATCACGTTCGACCATAAAGGTGCGAATGTCCTATTTCATACCATCCAAGAAGAAATATCATTTGATCCATTCATAAGTTTTGATAACTTGAATGGCCCATTGTAGGTGAAGCATGAAAATCAAATATCACCTTGGATTTAAGGGATGAATGTTTTCTTAAATACAGAAACATTTATAGAGAAACTCTTCATTGTGCCAAGATTGCCTTGGAGTAGCTTGGGGATCCTGTAGAAGTTTTTGGATTAGGCTGGAAATTTTGGGGTCATGCAACCATTCCTTTCAAACAACCTGAAGTTAGTTGGAGAAAATGAATGAGAGGGAAAATAGGGACCCTTCTTCTTCATATTTCCTGAGAAGAGCATTAACCACCACATTTTCTTTTCACTTCCTGTAAACGATATCATAATCATATCCAAACAACTTGGTCACACATTTTTGTTACTATGGGGATGAAATTCTTTTTTCCAGGAAGTACTTTAGGCTTTGGTATTTTTTTTTAATTTGGAATCATTGTCCCAATAAATAATGGCACCATAGATTTACTACATGCAAAATACCCAACATTTCCTTTTCATAAATCGATTGGCCCAAATGTCATTCCGACAATTGTTTGCTGGTGAAATCGAAAGGTCATCCATATTGCATGAGGAATACCCTGATTCCTCTTCCTCATGCATCATGTTAGCATTAGAATATGATCTCTAACTGCAAAAGGGAACATGCCTAGCACAACTTGATTTTTTGGATGATTAAAAAAAAAGTTGGATCAGGTGGATCAAGAGGGATGAGAAGGGCTGAGAATCTGGTAAAGGAAATCATGCTCAAATGCAACTAGAAGGGTAGCATTTCATAGGTCAAAGGTAATCTAATAAATAGTTATACAAATGAATGATAGTGTGATAAGGAGGAATCTAACACATTCATGAATATATAGGGCTCATAGTGTGTTTGTCCTTACACATTCATGGAGAATATATTCATATCAAAATGTCATTTTAATCTATATCATAATATCTGAAAAAAAATCACAATTTTGCGGGAAATTAAAAACATAATCTCTGCTGCCATTAGATATGAAAATGTGTAATGATTAATGCATCGACAGAACCATTTTTGAAAACATATAAAAGGAAGAAAAAATGATATGGAAAATAAACATAGGTAAATTGTTCATTAACTTCTTGCTTTGAGTGTGATAATGTAGAAAATAAAAAATAGAGAGTACATTTCATATGGAAATCCAAGACTCTCTCATCTCCTTCTGCTCTCGAATCCCCCCTGGAACTCGCCTCCAAGTCCTCTCTGGAACTCACCTCCAAGTCTCCTCTCGGGCCTCTCCCTCCTCGATCCATTACAATTCCCAGATTTTATAGAAAAATTACAATTCTACAACTGTTACCAGCTTTGAAGATCAATTCTAAAAATAAAGTTAATCTGGCAAGAAATTTTGGATTGAAAGTAATCGAGTGCCCAAAATATCTTTTTGAAATATGCTATGCCACTTGTTCCTCAAAGGTAGCACTCTAAACAACTTGCAATAAATTACATTTTTATATTCCAAACTTCTCAACATTTTATACTATAAGAGCAATTTGAAGACTAGAGATCAATAAATTTGAAGTAAATGTCATCATCCTCCTTAGCTGGCTTGGTTCTAAGTATGTCACCAATCCTATTTTGTTGTAATCAAACTGTCAATTTGTTGAAGGTGTGGCCACCTGAAACTAATTATACATTGAATCTTCCTTCAATGCCTTTGAATATACAATTCCTTCAATGCCTTTGAATATACAATTGCTTCTTATCTGTTGCATGGATATATGAAAACAATCTCTGATCTATCATTGATATGGACACAATTATCACCTTGATCTCGATTTGATACAATCTCGTGCACTCTTTTCTTACTTGATTTTTGAGTATTTAGCTTGTATATCTAGCCAACAAACTAGTCCAAGATCATTCTCCTCATTCAAGGCTTTCCAATGCATCCTTTCATGCTCGGTTCTGTGCCATGAAACTCGAGATATAAATGTTAGAACCGAAAGCACCAGAGTTGTCGATCTACTAGTTAAGCGCATAATGATCCGTTGATATTACCTTTTATTTTAGGGAAGTTCGTGAGTTTTGATAGTTGATATTTAGTTGATGACAAGCTTAATATATTGTGGATGATATGTGGAATGAATTCCATATCTATTTTTTAAAAAAATATAATATAATAAGAAAAATATAATATAATAGGTGAAGATAAATGTTACTTAGGGACTTGTATTAAAGTTAAAAGTATAATGGTAATGTGGCCATATAACGTGGAATAATAATGGGTAAAAATATAATACATTTTATTTAAGTTTTATTTATGTATAATATATACATTATATATAAAATTTGAAATAAAAGGGGTATAGTGTATGTTAATAAGGGTAAAGAGTTGAACAGCATAAAAAAATTGGGAACTAAAGGCGCGGTTCTGGAAAAATTTTCAAGGTAGGGTTTGACAGTCACGGCCTCAACAGTGACCAGAATGGTCACCAAAGGGGGAGGTAATGCAACCCCCTCATACAAGAAGGTAGTGGTGGACAAAGGGAAAGGCCTATGAGGCAGCAATTTCAAAGAACCTCTGACAGGTACCTTGGGATCAGGATCGGAAAAGAACCAAGAGGGCAACCAATAAAAAAGTGATCATGTGGGGGAAGGATCCAGAGAAGCCCAGAATGATGTGCAAGCAATGGAGAACCCTAGTGGGGCAGAGGGGTGCAACCCGTGCAAACCTAAAACAACATTGATACCCAAGGTTATACTAGAATACCCCCAAACACAACTCTTTCGGAATCAAATGAAGACGCATGCACTGATATGCAAGTTCATGGGCCTATGGCCCACAAAAAAACCATTGTGCAACTGGATAAAATACCATTGGAAGCCAAGTGGATAAGTGGAACTCCTCTTGGGCTCGAAAGGTTTCTTCATTGCGGTCTTTATTAACCTGGAGGATAGGGATAAAGTCTTTAAGGGGGGACCATATTTCCACGCCTCAACGGGGTTGTACATTCATCCTTGGAAGGAAAATTTCTCCTCAGAGAAGGAAACCTTTAAAAATGTTCCAATCTGGCTAAGGCTTTACTCCTTACCGCTAGACTACTAGCTTCCATCCACCTTTGAAGCCATAGGGAACAAGCTCAGAAAATATTTCAAGACATCGGAAGCTACTCTAAAAGGTAGATATACATCCTATGCAAGGATCTGCATCGAGAAGGATGTTTCAGGAGCGCTCCCAGAAGCCATAAGCCTGGATTTTAGGGATGAAGAATGGATACAAAGCATAGACTACGAGAAGATCCCATTTTGATGCAGAAGATGTCATGAACATGGACACCTACTGAGAGAATTCTCTCTTAACAAAAAACAAGAAGCAGAAAACACCAAGCTACAACAGGATGAGGACGGTTTTGTGAAGACAAATCACAAAGGCATAGGAAAAAAGAGACAAGGCAAGGCCCTAATATGAAGAAACTTGGAATCCAGGCTTAGAACAGACGGAAGGGGAAGGCCAAACCAAGGGGAAGAAGGAGGGACGAAAAATACGAAAGATAAGGATGCGAGGGAACATGCAACTCAAGAGAACACATAAACGCCAAGCAACAAAGGCGAGCAGGGAGGCAACGCAAGTCCCAAGGAAGGAGGAAACGAAGATGCCAACACCCCAATGCAAGAAGAAGATGGAGATTTGAAGATGACTCCAAGTGAGGTAGGAACAAAGGACCCAGATCTCTGAGATATTTTGGAAAGGGAAGGAATAGATCTACAGAATATACTGGAGCAATGGAAAAGGCAGGGAGTAGGCAATGTGTTAGTAGATAAACTCTATCACATTCAATATCTCTTACTCCTAAGGGAGGAAGCGAAATCCTGAGGGATCAAGTGCATGCATGGCAAGATAGGACACCTAAGAATCAAAAAAGGTGATGGACAACCAAAACACTCACCCAAGTAGGCAAGGCGGAAGAAAGGAAAAAA
>JASDQU011101011.1:5268-22356 GCA_032191745.1 Picea mariana | reverse complement strand
GTAATTATACCTCCTAGTCTCCTATATATACCAAGGAGACATTTTCATTTTGAATCATCTTGTACTTGAACATTTAAGTGGGTTAAAAGGAGGTTTCCCCCTTGAAGAGGCTTATTATCTGAAATTATCTCTTTTTCAAGGCGTTGAGTACTTTTCCTGAGGTTTTTATATGCTATATTGATGTTTGGTTCTTAACAACTTTAGTTTGTGTCATTTGGATCTTCATGTGAAACAACTTGGTATCTCCCTTTCTTCCTTGGGAGTATAGTTGGATAGTTCTACCTCCTTATGGATAGAATTTGAGCTAATTCTTCCATAAACATCTACATTGTTGTACACCTTTTGTTCTACTTAAGCTATTTTTCAAGGTGCAATTTCTATCATTCTTCTTCGACATGTCCTTTCTTTTTACAAGGCTTGTAGTATTGGATGGGAGGTCCTATTTCTTGAGAGACTATGAAAATTTTCTTGGTGTCCCAATTGTTATTTTTCCTTCCCTTCTTCTATTGTTCTTGTTTCTCTATTTTCTTCAACACTCTAAAATTGTTGTTTTTGTTTGTCCCCTAGAAGTGTTTCACTTGGACACTAGCTTCACAATGTTGAATTTTTTGTATCTTTGGGAGGTATTCCCACTAGAGGCCAAGGTGCCATGCATGTGGGAATTTTTTTTGGTACCAATTTTGACTTTTATTTCAGTGAAATTGGCCTAGAGATGAGGCTAGGGCCTCATGGGAAATTTGATGGGATTTGTGAGTTTGTGTGGGGGTGCCACACCCATTAAGAGGATTAAAATTTTCTAATTAATTATTAGGTTCTACACTAGGGTTCTAAAGTGAAGGAAGAGCTAACCATCTAAAGTCTCCTACTTTTAACAACTATCCCGATAACACCCCACATTCATGCATAAAATACAAAGTATAGGGATCCGGTAGTACTACCTTAAACTTCACATCCATTGTCAATCCCTTTGTGCTCGATCATTTCACGATTACAAATCTCCTCCCATGGCTGACCTGCATTCACCAAAAGGAAAACAAGAAACTACGAACATGCATTCTATATATGAATTAGTGGGCTAGATGTCATAACAAAATGTAAATCAAACATAAATATTAAACACATCATATGGCGAGACGACAAAAGTACTTCTTTATATTAATCTCACAAAGTCACTTACAAAATGACATCAACGATTGCTCCTCGAACCCGGTCCTGGGCTCCTCTTCACCAAGCTCCAACTACTTCCACATATCCTTCTTCTCTAATACTTCTCTCTAGAGAATGGGCATAGGCTTATGGATGAGGAAAAAGGGCAAGAATAAGGAATTATGGCTCAAAACTCACAATGTGGCTACAAATTCTTGGGGCAAGGGGGGAAAGAAAAATGGGCAGAGTTTCACTGTTTCTATGTTTATCCTTCGAATGAGACCCCAACACCTCTTTTTCTATGCCAAAAATATGGTTATTCGATTAGGTGATGGGCTATAGGCGGTCAATTGGTTAGGAAACCACCCAATAGCCCGTAATCTCAACGAATCCCTTGCAACTTTTTATTTTTTTCAACTTTTGTGAGTATACGCGAGTTGTAATGGTGTATCTAGCGTACGTACATGGGCAATAGTGGCGCAACTAGTGTACATACATGGTAAGTAGTGGTGTAGGGCATGTACATATTCAAAACTTTTGTTTTTAAGAAGAGCTATTCAGTATTAGCTTGGAAAAAATAGTAAGTAAGATGGCATGATTCCAGGTATGCATGTCTGGTGCAAATTAGGGTTATAACAGATGCCCCCTAATGTGTAAGGTCAGAAGAGCATCTGATGGCTGAAATACATTAAACATATTTACCAACGTACGAAGCGAGTGAGCCCGGGACCAGAGTTCGGGAGGTGCCATCTGCAAAATAACAATTGTCTCACCGAGGTGGGCATATCCATGATTGGGATGAAATAAATCATGGCTGCCAATCAAATACACTACAAATACATATCATATAACTATATAAAGTGTATCCACGAGCAATACACAACGGATCTACATCTCAAAATCAAAGATATACATGTATAGTATCCATCTTCAAGAAGCCAACAACGCTTGATGGTTATAGATGAGGTCTTAAGAGCTCAAGAAAAAAATTCAATATCTTCACAACTTGGGTAGGAGTGTAATGTGAGTGTTCAATTTCACTACCCAAAGGTCTTCGATGGCTCTTAGAGGAACAAACAAGAGAATCTCGATGTTCAGGCAGAGAACTTCATTGATTTTGAACAAGGACTTGATTGGACTTTAAATAAGGCCAGGAATGAGTTCAAGGGAAAAAATGGAGAGAGGTCAACCCAAGTTGGGTAAAACATCCCTTGGACAATAGCACAATTGATGATGAGACTCAGGCATCATGAGATTGACATAAGTTCACGATGCAGTAGGCAACACAAACTCTCCATATGTTTGAAAGAATAACCAAATGGAGAAGGACACAAATCTATGTTATGAGAATAGATTCCTAAGGTCGTATTAAATCCTAATGATTGACACCAAAAGAAAGGATGTGCTTTGTCCAAGGGTGACTCATTGTGCTTCCATAAAAAAAAAATACTTTTCCCTTCCTCTTTTTTGGGTATATTTGAATTTTTAGTCTTTTTTAATATTTTGAAATCTTGAAAAATAATAAAAGAATGCTACGTTTCAAAGGAGGAACGAGTTTCTCAAGCATACTAATTCCAAGTGTAAGGAACACACTAATGCTCATATCAAAGGGACATGTGCAGGAAAAGGACACTTGAGGAAACTTCCTCCATGGGTCAAGGTGTCATATCACAGAGGCAAAGTGTTACAAGGCTTGCATATAAGGCATGCTTCAAAAGTTTAGTTAAGAGAAACATGGAGCCAACATTAGGCCAAAGACGTAGAGATGCAACTATTATTAGCAAGATACGATGAAACCCCCTTCAATGTATTTTTTACGATCCTAGAGAAGGTAAGCTCGATGGTTTTTCATTTTTAGAGAGTATGAAAAAGCATAAAAGAAGAATCTACTGGGGTACCTTTTCTAAAGATAGTCTACTTGGCTAGAAAAGGGGATAAACTAGCACCAAAAGATGTCTATTCAAAACCATTTTAACGATTGTGACACAGACAAGATCACTAGACAATCTTTTCAATTTTAAGGAGTCTGAAAAGAGCTTGACTATGGACTCGCTACCTTTTTCTAGATTTAGTCTCCTTAACCTGAAAAAGTATAAAATCTACTAAAGATAACTCTCCCAGTGAGATGAATCTCCCGAGGTGTACCTTTTTCCTCCTTAAACTATAGGCCGAAAAAAGGGGTAAACTCATGCCAGTAGATGTTTTCATGAACCAATTAATGAGTGTGAAAGAACAAGGTCACTCGGCAATCTTTTCACTTTTAAGAAGTCTGAAAAGAGATTAACTATGGACTCCATAATGGATGTTCTTCTGGTCCAATTTAACGAGTGTGAAGAAACAAGATCACTCAATGATCTTTTCAATTTTAGGGAGTTTGAAAAGAAATTAACTATGGACTCTGTGGGGGTTCATTTTTCATAAATTTAGTACCTCGGGCCTGAAAAAGGGTTAAATTTATACCTGAGAATACTCTTCTAGTGAACCGAAGCTCCTAGAGTATACCTTTGTTTGTACAATTGACCATCTAGACCGAAAAATAGGTAAACTACCGCCAGACAGACGTGCCTTCAAATTTTAGTTTGGCGAGCGTGAAGGGAAACAAGATTTCTCGGTAATCTTTTCATGTTTAGAGGGTCTGAAAAGGGATTAAAAGAAGACCTGTTATTTTGGGAGTCCCGAGGGTGAAGCCAAGAGTGATAACATATTAGACATGTGAAGGCCCAAACTCATAATCAGGACAAGACTAAAAGGACTCCCGAGCCTAAAGTCATTAGCGACAGCATGGACACCAAAATGAAACTAGGATCTACCTAGGGCATCCATGTGAAGGTAGGCTCTACCACTAAATTATGACACTTCTAGAGAAGTAATGATGGTTCCGTGTCACAATTCGGTGGGATCGATTCTATGGCAAAGAGAAAAAGGCAACGAAGTGCAACAAGTTTAGGTGGAATCCTAACTTAAATGCACAAAGTTGGAAAAAAAATTATTAGCAAAGGACCTTAAATGTGCCCCAACTCCCAAAACGTTCATTGAACCAAAAATAAAGTGTATCATAACATCCGATGAGAAACTCAAGAACCATGTTACATGGTTTTCAAACTAGCAAAAACGACAACGGGGGTCAAAAAAAAGACAAAAAGGGAAAAAAAAGTCTATAAATAGAAGTTGACAGCTCATTATCACCATTGCAAATTGAGAATTGACCATAAATCCAAAAACAACCCTTTGTTAAAGAAGTTGATTCCGAGATCTTCAATGGACGAAACAAACTTCCACTTGGACCAAGTAAGTACAAACTAGTCGCTCCTGCATTTCCATTCTTTCTTTTTGCATTTTTTTTTGTTCTTTGGAGGGTCGCACACCCTTAAAAAGGTCGACCATACATGTACATGAGTTGTCCAAGAACAGCCCATGTATGCACGCAGGAAGAGAATAGCCTACTCGTGACATACACGACTGTCCCCAATATAGCCTGCGTACATCCTCAAACATATGAAAAAATTAAAAATGCATCATTTAACTCTCCTTTGAACTTGTCATTTTGTAGAATGTATGTCCATTGGAGAAAGAGGGAGCATGAGGACATTTATACATTGGTCGAGGAAGACCCTATTGCTATCGCCGCATTAAAATAATGCAGGTTGTGGAAATTATTTCGGTGTCCACTCATGCAGGCACAACCCAGGATGATGAATGCCTTGGTGGATTATTGGCACCTAGACGCAGAGGATTTTATGCTCAAGGGGTAGTTTTTGACTCCAATGACTGAGGACATTTACTTCCTGACTGGCCTCTCAAGGAGGGGTGAACCAGTCAACCTTCATTCTTTTCCCCCTAGGCCACACAACATTGTTGAATTGACCGGGCAACACTGCGAGGTCGAAACAGATAAAGTGGGTTCCCAGGTACCGATCCACAGAATCACCAACCTATTACTGAAAGTGATAGTTTTACTTATTGGACGGATCACTGGATCTGTGGCTTTACATCAATCCTCCCAGGCACATATGCATTGCGCAGTACAGTGCTTAAATGCACGAGTGTTCAATTGGAGTAAAACCATTCTAGAGTGCATGAAGAGACAATTCACAAAGTGTCATGGACAGAACACCAAGAATTTCAGGTTCGGGACTATTCTTTTCTCTTTCTTCTTCGAGAGGGTACTCAGTCTTAGTCCCCAAGAGACAATACAAGGGCACGTGGCCTCCTTCCTAGCAGTGTGCAGATGGGAAACATTGTTTCCACGATAGGGGGGAGGGAGGACCGTCGAGGCCTTTGATGATACTTTTTTTGACTGGTGGTCTCAACAAATTCTAGCTATAGAGGACTACCCCTATGTCGGGATCAACTTCTCCAGAGATCTTGACATGATCGTACCTCTTGGAGCGGAGCGAGGAGAGTTAGGTATATTTTCTTTTTAAAAGTTTTAAATTTTTAATTTCTTTTTATATATCATTTTTTATGTGTACCAGAGCACCTGACAACTATGTATCTATTATGTACAGATGTGGGACCAGTGCGTCCAGCTAATTTTGCATGGAGCAGGAGCCATCCACCACCAAAGGCAGCACCAATAGTAGTCGTTGGAGCAGCAACAATAGTAGGGGTACCTCCAGCCGGAGAGGCTGAGATATTTTTGAGACGAGTGGAGCAGAACCTAACCACACTCACCTGTACTATTCCCATGGCCAAGATCGAGGATCTCCCTCCATCTATGCAGCCTCATGTTGTTGGGGTGCCACGGACCTGGGTCCAGCTATTTCGGCATTTGGAAAATGTTGGAGTCCACTATGGTAGGGCCAATAGGCCTTGTTCTTAGCTTAGGGTGGACCATTTACGTGCCGAGGACACTCTTTGTATATTTTTGAGAGCATAATCCCCGCGTTATATACCAGAATCGTTATTTTTTTGAGGTGCTTGTGCCCACCTATGTACTCTGATACTTTTGATATATATATATATTTACATCTTTTTGTCTTATGGGTTACATTTATTTACAAATGTATTTACATGTGTATGTGTGTGCTTTTCTTTACGTATCTGCAATATGCCAATCTAATATTTGATTAGGTAGAGTATCCATAATTTGATTTAGTCTCCTAGGAACATGGATATACATAATTTATTCAGAGAAACATTCTAAGAGATGTACCCTAAGGAATCGTCGATGTAGAGTAGGATCATAAACGTGGAAAACTGCATTTAACTAGGAGACAACCAATTGTGCATCTAAGTAGACCCGAAGGTAAGAAATACCATGCAACAAGGTGTCATGAAGCAACTCTATTACTGCAGTATATTCAGCGACATTTTTTGTAGTGTCACCCAAACAAATACCTCTATAAGATAACAAGTGGCCTTGAGGTGTGAAGATCACCCAAGCCGTGGAAGCAAGCCTCCGAGTGTTTCAGCTAGCACCATCCACAAATCCAACGAACACATTCAATTTACTTGACATCTTCCATAGTGAAAAAAATGGCATCGAAACAACACGTCCATAATAACAAAAAGACAAAAACTAAAAATGTATAAGAACTATACATATGTACAAGAATTCATCCAAGGCGACCCACCTATGAGTAATACTTCTTGAGGTAGAGCCCATTTCTAGGTTGTGCTAAAGCGTTCACTTCAAAATAAACCAGACAATAAGCACCCTTCTTTAATACCTCCTTCACGATGAATGGTATGAACCACATGGGTTTAAACTTGCCTGTCTCCAGGGGATCCTTATCTTGGTCATAGACCAAGACAAGGTCTCCTTCAAAGAAAATCCAAGGATGAACGAACCAATCATACTAACACTTGACTCTTTTATTGTGAACCTCCTTAGCCAAGGCTGCATCACATCGTTTCTCATCGAGTTGATCGAGATATAAGAAGCGTTCCTCAAGAAGTGAAGTGTTTGGCAATAACTGTACTACCAACTTAAGATATGGGATCAGGCATTCTATTGGCAAGACTGCTTCCAGCCCATAAACGAGTTGGAAAGGTGAAAAACTGGTGGTTGTATTCACAGACGTTCGGTAGGCCCATAATGTCAAGTATAACATCAAATGCCAATTTGACTTGGCCGAATTGATCATTCATTGTAGAATGGCCTTGAGAGACTTATTCACAGCTTCCACCTGACCATTCGCTTGTGGGTAATAAGGTGATGAATGTTATTTCCTCAACCCAAGCTTTGATTTTAATTCATACATCATTTTATTCTGAAAGTGACTACCAAGGTCAGTGACAATCTCCTTCGGGACACTAAACCTTGCTATTATATGATTAAATAAGAAGAGAGTTGTTTTCTCTCCATCATCCTTGAATGCTGTCATAGCCTCTCCCCACTTAGTAACGTAGTCTACTGCTACGATGATATAGTGATGCCCCATGGCTGAAGGTGGGTGGTATGTAGTATTATCAATCTCCCACTTGGTGAAGGGGCAAAATTTGATGGTAGGAAACATAGGAGCAGGGTGTGCCCTCATCCTCTGTGAGAACATCTGACACAGGTGGCACTTCTTGACTGATTCAACAAAATCTTTGATTAACGTCGGCCAATAGTAACTGGCTCATAAGATCTTTTGGGATGTTGCCAAACCATACAAATGACCATCACATGCTCCAGTGTGGCAATCATTAAGCATGAGTTCAGTTTCTTCATGAATGAGACATCGATGAAGGATGCAATCTATACCTTGACGATACAAAGTGTCCTCGAGAATGAGATAGTTCTTAGCCTGATGGAGTATAAGTCGGCATTCATCGCGAG
The DNA here is from genome assembly GCA_032191745.1 of Picea mariana. Lineage (NCBI taxonomy): Eukaryota > Viridiplantae > Streptophyta > Pinopsida > Pinales > Pinaceae > Picea > Picea mariana. Next base: position 14,444 of record JASDQU011101011.1, on the reverse strand, counting down.
AAGTAGAGGTGGGGCACTTCAAATTATGGAGATAGATTAGTATATCTCCATACCAAGGGTCCAAAGATGAAATTAGAAAAATTTCTCCTTTAATCGGTGATTCTTCAGATGTGACATCACCTGATTCGACTGGAAGTTCCGAGATGAGTTCTGCAAAGACCAGTAACTTTTTAGATTTTGTAGACACAAAATCCAAGTCAAATTTATGGAGGATAAATATCCATCTACTGATCTTTCCTTCGATTACACGTCACGTCAACACGTATTGAAATGGATTCATGATGGCAATGATGGTGGTTTTGCGAAAAAGGATATAATGACGGAACCGTTGGACAGCATGTACGGTTGCCAATGCAAGTTTCTCAACATGAGAGTAGTTGAGTTCTGGTCCAACCAGGCCTCAGATAAGGTAATAAATGACATTTTCTTCAAGTAAATCATCCTCGTGAACCAAGACCATACCGATGGTCATCTCTATAGCGACCAAGTACAATAAGAAATCTTTATTATAGTTGGGTGGCCGAAGCAAAGGGGCAGACGTGAGGGCGCATTTCAACTCTTCAAAAGAGCATTGAGTGGCTTCATCACAATGGAAAGGAACAACCTTATTCAGTAAACACATAAAACCTTTTGTGATCTCAGCATAGTTTCCAATAAAATGCTAAATAAAATTAGATTTTCCCTGTAAACTCTAAAGTTGAGAGACTACGCACGGGGGAGGAAATTGAAGTATCACCTCAACCTTTAGAGGATCGACCATGATCCCTGTTGTTGACACTATGAAACCTAATAGTCAACCTGATGTCACACAGAAACTGCAATTGTTTGGATTCAAGCGAATCTGATAGTAGTGACATCGCTCAAAGATAAGTCGAAGGTGCGTAGGATGACCAGCTCTCTTACAATATCGTGATGCTAAATCATCGAGATAAGCCTCAACTATATGTTTGATATTGTGGAAGGAAAAAGACATGTCCCACTGAAAGGTGGCTCCATCATTTTTTAGGCCAAAAGGCATCTTCCAATAAGCAAATGTACCCCATGGATAGATAAAAGTTATTTTATGCTGGTCCTCGAGCTTAATCTGGATATGATTGTATCCCAAAAAACCATCCATGAAAGAAAAGACCTCACATCCTACACATGCATTGAAAATCTGGTCAATAAACGGGGTGGGGAAATTATCCTTTAGATAGGCCTTGTTCAGATCACGGAAGTTTGTACATACATGAATTGTTCCATGCTTTTTGTTGACTAGAATAGGGTTTGACACCCATTGAGTCAATTGGACGGGGTAGATGAAACCATCTTTGAGTAGTTTCTCTACTTCAGCCTTAATAGCTACTACTTTCCGAGGATTAACCGTATGAAGCTTCTGCCGTACCGGCTTGGCATCAGGATAATTCGTGATTTCATGTTCAACAATTATTGGATCAATGCCTGGCTTTTCCTTGTAAGACCAGGCAAAAATGTTGCGGAATGCTTTAAATAAATTTGTATAGATTTGAATCTCCTTAGGGAAATAGTCCACTATGATGAAGACATTCTCCATGATGCCAAGGGTTTTGGAGATATCGATAGGTATCATTTTAGCGATGGTTTCCATATCACCCTCAACATAAACTATGTGTGTAGCCAGACGATTGATAGGATAAGACCTATCTCCAGTCATAGTCAACACAAATTATACTACCTCTATTACTCTGGGAGGAAATATGATCTGTGATGTAGATCATCCTAGGTTCTGTTTAGATTGTTCAATGCCTCTAAAATCTCCTCGTCAGAGGAGAAGACCAAGTCTAAAGAATTGATCGTGGCAAGGGAACCTTACGCCCACGCAGGCTTGAGAAATGGATCTAACTTCGGTGCAAGAGTCCGATCGGGGTCAGTTGAATCTTGTTGGACTATAGAGTACGCAACTTCTGTTGTGGACAAGGGCATTGTCATGCCATGGTTCCCTTTCCCTTCCATCATGGCTGATGGGGAAGGAAGAATCCACAGATCCTTAAAGTAAGTCGTATGGAACGACGACACTAAAAATATTTCAGCCTTAGGCTAGTCGGGGACAACCGATATCATCTTGACATCACTGGAAGGAGGTGGGTAATCGAAAGTACCCATGAGAGGTGGGCACAAACCAACCCCCACATTGATGACGTTGGGCTGTGGGTTTTCAATCATCGGGACTATGGATGCCCCTGATGAAGGGTCAAGCTTGGAGAAAGACAATTGATCAATGGTCATGATTCGACCCTCGTGTGGAAACATCAAGAGCCAAAAAACTATGGCGACCACTACATGCATGGAATATGTCCAACTCCTTCCTAATAGGAAGTTGTAGTCGAGAGGCACATCGACCACTTCAACTTCGACCCACATGGTATTCCCTCCTAAATGTACGAAGAAAGAAGGAATGATTCCATGTGGTCTGAATGAACAACCGTTGAAAGTTGTAAGACGAGTAGGCGACAGAGACAGAATGGGTTGGCCAATGGCCTTTCAACATGCCAACAACATCATGCATATCGAGGTGTCCTCATCAACCACCGTATGGAAAATATTCCGAGTAAAATATTTTGTTGGATGAGCCACTACTATCTGAAATGCAACGTGGTATGGGAGATGAGGCTTTAGTTTAGTCGTATCAAGCATGATAGTTCCTGGATTACATGTCTCAGTAGATCCTAAGGTAGCTAGCAAAGCCTTTCTCTGCGAAGGGTAGCTTTGGAGGACCTCCAAAGCAGAAATTGCACAAGGGGTTTGTGGCAAATATTCTACCATAGAGTAATTTTGGGCGGCCCTCACATTTGGATTGTGTGAATCATTTTTGAATGCCCCTTTTGAGATGCGTGTCATTGTCTCTCCCATCATTTTCTCGATCTAGAGAGGAATGGATGGGTTCTCGGCCACTTTACCTTTCTCAGAAGTGTTTGACATTCTATAATCATGTGTCCTAGTAGCTATATGAGCATCACCTTTCAACATATAGACATTTGAGGTCGAGGGATTTCTAGATGACGAAGGGGGTCCCTGAATTCCTCCATCCATGTTCACAGAGGCTGGAGTTAAATTTTTCCCATGAGGAAATGGGTTCATTAACACTGCAGGATGCTATTGTGCCAATAAATTTTGGGCCTCCGTGATTCGAGGGTATAGGTGATTCGGGTGGTCTTTCGTGCAAAGTTTGCATGGATACTTGGACTTATTTTTCTCTGTGTTGCCCCCACCAACATTATTGGTGGGTTTCTCATCCCCCTTACCCTTCCTTATTTGTTTTTTCTTCCCTTTATCTTGCTAGTTGGCCTTTGGGTTCGTCGATTGCACACTGTGTACATCCAATGTCTGAGTAGGGGGAGCAGCCAAAATAGAGGTTTGGCTGGCCGCTGTCTATTGTATTGAAAATTGCTGCAATTGGTTTGATAGCAGATCAGTGGGCTTTGCTTGTGTTGAACCACCAATGCCGTCAGCATGTGGTCTAGACTTATGTCTGGCTGTATGAAGAATAGACCATGGTGAATATGGTAAAAATTCGTAAATAAAACCAGACTGAGAGTAATTCATCTCTAGTTGTTGAGCTCTCATTATTTCTTCTTCCTCCGAAAAGACCCCCGACGTTGCTACGTCCTTGGATAATTGGGGTACCAAAGACTAAAGGAACCATTTCAGCAGGAATGTTGGTGGAACTGGTACCTTAATCAAACTCATACGGCACTGCCACTCTCATATGTGATCAGAGATATGGTCAGCCTTTGTTTTCTCAAAGTTGGCTAGTAGCTCGGTACTGGCATCGTATCTCATATGTATTTGAAAATGATTTAAGAAAACCATATCCATTTCGCCAAAAGTAGAGTATTTTGAGCGGTTGAGCTCGATGTACCATTTCACAACACTCCCTATAAGAGTGCATTGAAACAGACACAATTGGACAGAGTCATCTCTCAAAGAGTTGGACAAGAAGCATAAGTGAAAGGTAGTCACGTGATCACCTAGATCGACATAGCAGGCAAATGTGGATCGTGACAGATTGGGTTGTTCAATAATCTCGACAACTTTGGCAAATGCAAAGCTGCCAAAAATGGTAGCTTAGGTTGTTGAGTATGTACAAGAGGATAGGAGCCCAGGATTTGGCTGGAATGAAGTTGCAAGGAAAAGTTAGGTTGTTGGCCTAGGTTCTGGTAAAAGACATGGCTGAGGCCGACATTCAGATGATTCGTTTGCTGAGACGTCATTGGTTGACTCCCATAGTAGGATGTTGAGGATTGAGAAGGGATTTCTCCCAACGTAGTGTTCCAAAGGTTCTAGAAAGGGTTGCCTCCTACCGATCCAATGGGCATAAGTCCTGAGCCTTACATGAGGTTCCATTGACCATGGAAGGGGTTGCCCCCAGTCAGCATCCCTGATGAGGGAATTGATCCTTGCCACAGATTCCAAGGTCCTTGAGAAGTGTGTGCCCCCTGTGCAGGAATAGTACCCTGCGCAAGATTTTGTGATCCAAAACCAGGGTTTCCCCTAATAGAGATAGCAGCTGACAAGAATACATTGTTACCAAACATGCCAAAAAAAGAGAATGACAAAGAACCCATCGGTGTGGTACTGGAAGAAGGTCCTTGACTACCTTCTCTGAACAAGTTGTAGTTCATATTCGGTAAGTCTTGTTGCTGAGAAGTACCACCAAGCGAAAGGGATGACGAAGGTATATGACCCCCCCTGTAAGGGAAAGTGTTATAGGGGGCTGAGGTGCCCCCCATGGACCCTTGCGAAGGAGCGTTTGAGCTCCCTTCCCCCAAACCCATGGTCTGAAGGGTGGAGTAGGTGAGGACTAAGTTTGTGTCAAAGTTGGGCATCCCGTATGAAAACGTAGGGCCCATCACACTCTGTGTAAATGGCACAGTGATTGCTGCCATGCACGGCATTAGACCACTGCCCAAAGTAGAGGCGGTCGAGACCATAGTGGCCCAGAATTGCGAAGGTTATTTGGGAGGTGGAACGCCCCCAGTTGTGGCAATCGTAGAGGGAGTATGAGGACTCCCTGAAAAAGTAGTATCATTTGCTTCCATTGTTTCTTGCAGGACTAATTGGTGCTTGTGATGCGTTACCCTTGGGGGGGGGAAAGTTGTATCAAAAGTGGCACTGACAAGTCATTGATTGGAGGGTTATAGGGATTGAGATCTTCTGCTCCAAGGTCAAAAATAGTTGGTTCTTCTGGAAATGAATGTTCTCCTCTCAGAGTTTTCTCAGGGCTCAGTTGCCTCAAAAGACCCTTGCTAGTCTAGTCTTTTCCTTCGTGGTGGTCGTGGTGGCTCCAAGTTAACTAGCGGCAAGCCCAAGAGCCTTTGCGATCGACAAAGCTCTTGATCTTCCATTGTGGGAGAATATCAATGGCACAATAGGGATTTCTAACATTGAATACCAAAACATGCACTAGAAAAGTTCCTAGAGATAAAGAAATCAAACCAATACAACTATTTGGAAGAACAGTTACACTAGCCAACACTAGAGAAACTTACCGGTGCAAGTGCAACTCGAATACGGAAGCACCCTCCAGGTATACTCTGCAAAGTGTGGTCCGTTGTCGGCCCTAGGTACCGTGGTATACCCCCACAGTCACTTTTGTAAGTCCCTAAAGTAAAGGCAGCTAGGTTTCCATCTCATGAACAACTACCAGGCGGGTACAGTCGATATCTAGGTGGACCACAATGAGCAAGGTATGAAGCCCGAAACCTATCAATGGTATCAAAATAAATTTTTTCGGAAGGAAACTGAGGACCTCGAACAGATTCGAGACCCACGAAGCTCCATGGAAAATGAGATCAACATAATCCCAAGATAAGTCCTCTATATGTGTTCCTCTGCTATGATTGGTCTGGATTTGGAGGGGTTATCTCCACTACCTTTCTACACGTGACCTCATGTTTATCCCTTGTGTTATAGGGGGTCTCAGATAATTTCCACATTACTGGAATTTTTTCACTCCCTAGCACAGACTCCTATGTTTTTTTTGTAGCCTTGAAGAGTTTCCTCTCCAACCTAAATCAAGGCTCTAGCCTAATCTAGTTAATGAACCCTACAAACACAAAGTCTAATAAATTTTAATTAAGCGTTGATTTTAAGTGGTTTGTCTTAATTCAAAGGAACGAAAATGAAATTGGTGATGTTTGTTAAGAGATGAAAGAGAAGTACAAATGCTGGAAACAAAATTACTTCTTCTTCAACAAACAAAGATTTGCAAATTGAACACTCTTTAACCAAATTTTCTAATTAATGTTTCTCTCTAAGATCTTTTAAAAGAAAAACTCAAAATGGAATTTCACTCGACTACGAGCTACTTAAATTCCTAAGTATTCAGTAAAGAACTTAAAAAAGAACTCTTCTTCCTGAAAAAACAACTAACCTAACTACTTAACCAAACAAGAAACCGAAAACCTTTTTTTTTTATGCTCCAAAATAAGAAACTTGAAAATGAATTCTTTTATTTTCTTCTAAAGCAAGTAAAAGGGGAAAGCAAAGACAAGACAAGACCCAAGAAACTGACTTAAGGTCTACTACGGATCGTAGGGAGTCACTGAAAGAACCACTAAGTCCGAGACAAAAAATACTCACTGACTCATCACAAAAACCCTTTCAACGAAAACACAAGCAATCATTAAAAGATAAATAAACTGATGTCAAACCTAGGCTTGAATACTATAACTACAGAGATCATGATTAAATCAAGAAACCCCTGAGACGTTAGACTTCAATCAGGGGAGAGGATGACTGCCTCTCCTTAATAAAAAGGCTTCCTGACACAGGCATGCTACTGACACTTAAGCATCCTACGTATGTACGTGGGTTGTCCAAAGTTAGGGCGCATATGTATGCAGGCAGAGCTTCTGCAGGCCGCGTACACCTCTGTAACTCCTTAAGAAAAAGAAAACAACAGTCAAAGGAACAAGGCATGGAATATTGGTATGGAAGACCATAATCCCTTAAAGACATAGTAACTTATAGATAACTCAAAGAGGTAATTAAACCAATTAAAACACCCAAAAAGATCCCCCTAAAAACCCTAGAGGCTCCCCAGTATGGTCGCCAATTCTACTATAGTGGGAAATCCCCCCTATGGACTACATTAGGGTTCTAAAGTACAGGCATAGATAACCATATAAAGTCTCCTACTTTTAACAACTATCCCCACAACACCCCACATTCATGCATAAAATACAAAAGTATAGGGATCCAGTAGTCATACCTTAAACTCCGTGTCCGATGTCGATCCCTTTGTTCTCGGTCATTTCTCGACTGCAAATCTCCTCCCAAGGCTGACCTGCGTTCACCAAAAGACAAACAAGAAACTACAAACATGCATTCTCTATATGAATATGTGGGTTAGATGTCATAACAAAATGTAAATCAAACATAAATATTAAACACATCATATGGCGAGACGACAAAAGTGCTTCTTTATATTAATCTCACAAAGTCACTTCCAAAACAAGATCGACGACTGCTCCTCCAACCCGGTCCTGGGCTCCTCTTCACCAAGATCCAACTACGTCCATGTATCCTTCTTCTCTCATACTTCTCTCTAGAGAATGGGCATAGGCTTATGGATGAGGAAAAAGGGCAAGAATAAGGAATTATGGCTCAAAACTCGCAATGTGGCTGCAAATTCTTGGGGAAAGAGGGGAAAGCAAAATGGGCAGAGTTTCAATGTTGTTTTGTTTCTCCTTGTAATGAGACCCAAAAACCTCTTTTTATATGCCAAAAATATGGTTATTCGGTTGGCTGGCGGGCTATAGGCGGTCAATTGGTTAGGAAACCACCCAATAGCCTGTAATCTCAACGAATCCCTCTTAACTTTTTATTTTTTGCAACTTTTGTGAGTATATGCGGGTTGTAATTGTGTAGCTAGCATACATACATAGGTAGTAGTGGTGTAGCTAGCATACATACACGGGCAGTAGTGGTGCAGGGTGCATACATCTTCAAAAAAAGGTTTTTTAAGAAGAGTTGTTCAATATTGGCTTGGCAAAAATAGTTAGTAATATGGCTTGATGCCAGGTATGCATGTCTGGTGAAAATTAGGGTTATAACAAATGGCCCTAGGGGATGTACAGACTCGGAGGGAGTCAAGTTTCAAGAGGAGCATGTAGTCTCAGAATGAGCTTGATCTCAGGGAGAGTCAGTTCACTAAGAGAGAGAGATGGTCTTCCATACGGAGTTACCCCTAAGGTTCAATTAGAAGATAAACATCTTTCAGGACTGACAAACAAGTGTCATGGGAAGAGGAGGCTATATAGGGTCTTCAGAGGCAGGAAGCTTCTGGGGCATGTGAGACCTCCATGGAGGATACATTTTCTTCAGTGGGTTTTTCTGCAATGATAGAGGAGGAATCCAATCAGAAGGACTGGGGAGCAGGATTTGCTTCATTCAAATAGGGATCAACCAATGAGGCAGATTACAGAACATGATTTTATTTAGTGACTGAGGATGAGAACAATCATATAGATTTTTCCTCATTGACCGAGGTTGTGTCTAGTCAGAAAAAATGGATAGTAGGATGTGTTCCAGTGACTGAGGATGTGGCTAGTCAAACAGACTGGATTGAAGGTTGTGATCCAGTGACCAAGGATGAAACTAGTTAGACAGATTGAACAACAATATTAACCGGTCTGGATGAGTGGATTGCAATTGTGGTAACATATCTTATGGAGACTGTGTTCACATACCCATTTGACACAATGATAGAAGGAGTAGCTAGTTTGGAATATTAGAGTAAATATGAGGTGGTAAATATAGATCTATATCTACTATGTGTGACACTAGTGCATCCAGATGTTGGAGGATGGGATACATCCCTCATTAAGAGGGAGTGTTGATTTTTTTGTAGATTTTGGAGGTATTCCCTCTAGAGGCTAAGGTTCCAAGAATGTGGGGATTTTCATTGGCACTGGTTTTTACTTTCGTTTCAATGAAATCGACCTAGAGATGAGGCTAGGGCCTCATGGGAAATTTCATGGGATTTTTGGGTTTGTGTCGGGGTGCCACACCCACAAAGAGGATTAAAATGTTCTAATTAATTGTTGAGTGTAGGAAGGGCTCCTAAACTCACTCATTGGAATCCTATATAAAGGAGAGATGTCATTGTGACATTAGATAATCATTGTGGAAGAATGGAGTTGGAATAAGTGATT
>JASDQU011101010.1:541-30846 GCA_032191745.1 Picea mariana | reverse complement strand
CTGGTACTGCTGACAGGACAAAGCTGGCCGAGAAGAAGAAGATGGGTCCTCCAGGACCATGCTCAGGTCGCTCCTGCTCTCGGCACTCCATGTCTAGGACCATGTGGGCCTCGAGACATGATCTCCTAGTTATCCCTCGATATCGGGGATAACACTCCTCAACACTCTTAGAAGAAGAACTCCTAGAAAAACCAGGAATATTGGACTTCCTAGCATCTTGAATATTTTTGTCAATCCTCACAGCAAAAGTTTGTGCTTCCTTAAGATTTTGAGGATCCTTATCCCTTCACTGATATCTCATTTCTCCCTCAAAAGCTTCCATATAATAAATCAAAATTGCCACATATGAAGGCTTAATTGTAGTAGGGAGACTTTTCACCAAGTCATTAAAGTTCTTATTAAATTCTTCCATTGTTTCGTTTTCCTTTTTCTGACTTGAGCTAAGGGCAACTAGTAAAAATCTATTCTCTTTTTGGTCACCCTATATTTCCTTGAAAGCTTGGACTATTTCGGCTAGGGTGCTAAATTTGTTGGGATCTTGCTCTAAAAACCATTCTGTAGCATCCCCTTCTAAAGAGTAGACAAATAGTGTCATCTTAACATCCTCTTCATCATGACCCCGAGACCATTTGAATACATAGAGATCAAAATTCAGAATATGAGAATGTGCAACAGTGTTCCCCTAAAAACAAGGCAGCTTCTCAATAGCTTTTTCAAGAATTGCGTGAGGAGCCCCTTGGATGGCTGCAAAATTCAAAGGTCTCAAAAAGGCACTCATGATTACGTTAGGATTAGTAGTTGTAGTATTAACAGTTGGTTGATTATTATGTTGGAACAAGAATTGGATATCAGAGAGTGCTTCTTCCCCAAGACTTTCAAGGAGCCTTCTAGGAGAGAGGTGATTTAATCTCCTCCTATAAACCTTTTCAGGTTCAAGAAAAGAGTAAGTCACTCCTTGTGAAGTGCTCCTAGTAGTATACTTCAAAGATTTTTCCAATGGAGTCGCCACTTGGAGAGTAAGCAAACAACAATAAACCAATCCAAGTTAAAAAAAATTGGGAGTAAATTTATTACTTAGTTTTTAAAGAATAAATTAGTTATGTCGTTTAGACCAAGGATAAAAGACATATCCCTGTTAACGGCGCCAAAGATGTTGTCATCTTTATACACACTTGCAAACGTGGACTATGTCTAATCCACTTAGTGTGTCCTTGGAGGCACAATGCCTAAGTTCAAGCCCACTGTCACCTCGACTTGAACCTCTTCTGTCTAGGCTTACTCCTAGGGAAGCCAAGAGGGGTAGACCCTAGTTACAATGTGAGTTAAAAGATTAATTCTAAGAGTTAATTTTAATTAGTTAAAGGTTTGGGGGAATCTAGCCTATATGAGAAGCAAACAATGCAAAGTGCAAATTTCAATGAAATGCAACCCTTTCCCTAAGACAACTAAGACTAGTGCCTAAGGTTGGGAAAAAGGGTCAACTAAGCTTACAAAAGATTAAAGAGTGAAACTTTACAAAAATATACAACTAGATACAAATGAATTACTTTACAAAACTTCTACGATTGAATCAGATGCAAACAACTATCAACAAAATAAGAATGTAATGAATAGCTAAAGGTACATCAATATACAACTATGAAAAAGAAAGGGAACAAGCACTAACTAGATCTATCTTGAAGCTAACTTGAACTAACTTGACTTGTTTGTGCAGGGAAAGAAAAGATTACTCAAGAAAGGATCACCACAACACAACAAGCCAACAAACCCAAACAGTGAAGTGCCTCCACAAGATGCACAACTTCAAGGGGTTGTTTCAATGGCTTCAACACAACTACAAACCCAAACAGTGAAGTGCCTCCACAAGATGCGCAACTTCAAGGGGTTGAGTACAGATAGATGCAAGATCAAATAAAAGAGCCTCCAAGGGCAAGTGCACAACTTCAAAGTTCACCTAGTCATCCACAAAATTACTCAATAAAATAGCATGAAAGATAATTTGAGTTGAAATGCTTGCCGAAATTATAGAGCATGGACCATAAAAAGATTGTGAAATTAAACCAAGGTTGAAGTGGATAAATTTTAGGATTTAAAGTTGATTAATTGAAGTGTGAATCCTAAACTATGTGACTTCCCTAAAACTCTCCCCACTTATACCAAAAGGACTACTGTGTGCTCAATAAGCAAGGCAAACAAGGCCTTACCCTAGCTCCACAGTTCAATCCGAGGAACATAAGTACTCAAACAAGGGGGACACCTAGTGTCGTGAGACCATCCTTGATCTAGCACCTCAAGTTCTTTTCTCAAGTCCCTTTTTTGATAGCAAAGTTGGGACAGTAGCAGGTTCTCTAATTAACTAGTTTTATTAAGGCCCTAAAGATCTAAAGATAAATTGAACCTTAAAATTTATTAAGTTAAGATAAAATGAGTGCTTGCAATATAGAGAGTGCTTGAAAGTAAAAGTGCTTGCAAGTGAAATAAAAGTACTTGAAAGTAAATAGCATGAAAGTAAAGTACTTGAAATTGAAATGACTTGCAATGACTTGAAGGTAAAAATAGATTTCTTGAAGAAAAGTAAAATGCTTGAAAATGAAAGTGCTTGCAAGTAAAGGAAAGTAAATTGCTTGAACTTGAAAGCAAAGAAAGAAAAGACAAGTAAATTATTATGTCTCCATGGGCTTAAGCAAATATTAAATGATTAGTTTCTAAGATCTAAAGATATAAACCATAAAACATAAGCAAATAGAAGCAACAACCATCAATCTACCTAGCCTTATGTTATAGTATGGTTGGTTTGGCCAAACACTATGCTAGATGTAGGCAAACAAATAAAGAATGAAATAACTTGAAATAAATCTAAACTATTGCAACCACAACAAGTCCACAAGGTAGAGGACAAAGCCTTCTGCTTTTGTGCACAAGTGGGTAAAAATAAATAACTTGAAATAAAAGCTTGGAAATGGAAAGATCCTAGCCACACAACCTTGTCTTAAGGACAAGTGGGACAAACAAGTAAATAAAACTAATGCTGAAAATAACTCTACAATATAGCCATATGATTTAGAATGGTTGGCATGAACAAACTCTATGCTAGGTGTAGGCAAACTAAGGAAAATAAATTACAGAAATTTACAAGACTTTAGAGAAATGCAAGCCCTAGAGACTCTCTTGGGCTTGCTTACAATGAGAAAAAGAGTAGAGGAAGAAGGGTAATGTTTACCCCAACTTGGGAGGTTGATCATTGACTTGTAGATGCCCTAAATGGGTTGTATATCCCTCTTTTTGTCACCAAAAAACCAGCAAGCAAAAGCTTGCTGGAAATGCTACAAAAAGTGACACAAACTCAAAAAAATTATGTTAGTTACAACATAAATTTTTTGCATAAAAAATCAGCATATATAAATGATTTAAATGACCTATTCTATATGTTAGAATACTCAAAAACTCAATGGAAAAGAACAGAAATATAATGCAAAAAAATTAGAAGGTGAAAATGGATGAGGAAAGCAAGTTTCCAAATCTGAAACAAGCTTCTCCAATCCTTGAAATGACCTGCAAATATCTGTGAAAAAGCTACAAGATAGAGCAAAGTGGTGAGTAGATCTAAACAGAAATACAAAATACTCTGTAAATCTATAAACTACTCATCTAGATCTACAACAATACTATTGCAAATCTACCCAAGCAAAATACTTTTCTTTGGATCTCTACTCTAAACTTGAAATGAATGCATACACCAAAAAGAAACCAATGCAATTTCACCTCCAATAATTTGATGCACCAAGAATACTCTCAATACACCATTTGCCTCCAAATCTTTCTTTTATTGATAGTAGAAGGTTACTGCAAATACTTGCAACGAGCTTCTCTCCAAACATCTAGAGCAAGAATGAGAAACAAAAGAGAATGGGAGAGATGGGAGAAATTTGAGAATAGTAATAGTTGGCAAAGAATAGATGAGAAATGAGGAGGGGAGGGCCTTCATTTATACTTGGGAAGTAAGAGATACCCCTCTTGGATGCTTTCCAAGTGTCAATTCTCAAGAGATATTGTGCATCTCAAGGAGGGGGGCGCACTTCTTAGGGTTTTGGTAAGTTAAGGTTTTGGTAATTGAGTGGGATGTGAGTTGACATCCATTTGACAAGTCCAACATGAGTGTTGAGTCACTAGGATGCCGCACTTAGGGAGAAAGGAGTCCCCACCTTTTAATTTTTCACTTTCCATGGGTTTTTCCTCAAGGGGGGTGCAACTTCCCTAGGGGGGATGACTTTATGAAGTGGTGGCTAAGTGGTGTTAGAATATAGAAGATTGTGCTCGTTTTACCATTGATGATACCCTCATCACCCAACCATAGGCCGAAGCCACCCTACAAGCACCTTAACCTTGACTGAGAATTACTCCGAAAGAAAACCCTAGGCTAGATAGCCAAACAAGGTGTAGTGCATCTTCCTACAAGGATAGCGCACCAACAATAGCTGATCAGATAGTCCAAACCCTAGCCAAGAGATAGTCCAAGCCAACACTGAAACTGGTTGCTGCAGCAGCTGCACCTGCAGCTCTTCTCCACACGTGCACACCAAACTGAGAACTACAGTGCACACCAGTTGCTCTCTGCAATTCTGGGATGTGTCAAATGAGAAATGGCACCCTATATTTATAGTGGTTCTGCTAGATTTGTTGGGGCCAACTTCTCCTTATGGATATATGTTTGTTCAGTATATTATTATTTCTGGCCGACTTCTTCTCTTGGAGGCTAATAACCTAATATAAATTATCTTCTTTAGCCGACAAGACTTCTAGGGTTATTAGCCAACTCATTAGGGTTTTCTTTTGCTTTCCGGAGTCTTCTATTCTCGTCAGGTTCACACGTGGAGGTAAATACCTCCTGCAACTACCATAATATTAACACTCCCTCCTAGCTAGGGAGGTATTACAGGTAGTGGTCTTGAGCACAAAAGCGTACCATTCACCCGATAGCATCAACATAGTCGTCTAGACTATCTCATGACTAGATCATGAGCATCACCATCACTATTAGTTGCATCATCTCTCGAGACCATGCTTCATCTGAGTAATTAGACATGATGATGGATAAGTCACTCACACCATAGAGTGACACAAGAGTCATTCTTATAATCTAGAAGAGTAAATGCTCTGAACTATTTTCTGTCTGGAAAATCTCTGTTCATCATTCGTCTGGATGATGATTATCTCCAATAAACTACTGATAGTCTTAAAGGCAATTAGAACAAAAATAGAACACAACTATGTCTATTCATAGTAGTACATAACTGCAATCCAGTGGTACACTACCACACCAAGTAACACACAAGTACTTGATTAGCAATGTATAGTCACGAACAGTAGAACATATCCACCACAGTAATCTTCATCTACTGTCATACAGTGTTCATAACAAACATCTGATAGCAACTTGCATAGAAACAATGTTATGATATAAACTGAATCATCTAGGCCAATCTTTCATTCACATATGTGAGTTCTGAAAGAATATCTGCCTCACGAACAGTGGAACATATCCACCACAGTAGTCTACATCTACTGTCATACAGTCTTCATAACAAACATCTGATAACAACCTGCACAGAAACAATGTTATGATATAAACTGAATCATCTGGGCCAATCTTTCACTCACATCTGTGAGCTCTGAAAGAATATCTGCCTCAGAGTAGAATAATGAGATATCTGGACTATTCTTCTCAAGCAAGGAAGAATAACTGTCATGTCTTCTGAACCTGGACCATTCCCCACCCTGGGCCATTCTTCCTATACTAATCAAAGTGCACCCTAGAGAGAATGTATAACCCTAAGGAATGCTGAGTCTAGATCATTCCCCACCTTGGGTCATTCCTCCTACACTAATCAAACTACACCCTGGAGAGAATGTATAAACCCTAAGAAATGTCTGTCCCTGATTGCTGAGCCTGGACCATTCCCCACCCTAGGCCATTCCTCCTACACTAATCAAAGTGCACCCTGGAGAGAATGTATAAACCCTAAGGAATGACTGTTCGAACCATTTCCTCTGTTAACCACAAGAGGAAAAGACTGTCCTGCATCAACCTCCAAAACGGACCATTCCTCATGTTAACCACAATGAGAAATCATTGTCCGACGAGGCGGGCCAGTCTTCTTGAGTAACCCTCAAGAAGAGAGACTTCCCTAGACCACTCCCCATGTTAACCACAATGAGAAGTCGTTGTCTATGATACATCAGCAATCAGACTACTTCCCATGTTAACCACAATGAGAAGTGACTGTCCGTCAGAAATCTCAATCCACTTTCCGAACAGGAAAGCATTTGTCCAAGATGGACTATTTTTCAATCTTGAAAATGAATGTCTTCAATAACGTTTTCAATGCTCCCTCCTAACTTGGAGAGTCATTTCTTCCTTTTTCAATAAGAAGGAAGTTGTTTCCACGAGCTCCAACTTGAGTACGCAAACTCTTTCATCTTGGATAGAAGCTTTACCAAAATGTCTGCTTATCTTCTCATCTGTGGAGATATGTATTGGAGAATCATTTTCTCCTTTCTGGACTTCAACATGGATAATGTAAGGCTTGATTTCAAATGTACTTTAGTCTGGAACACTGTGAAGGCTTCATGTAGACTAGAACAATAGAGTATATCATAGTTTGAAAACTGGAACATATCCATGTGGCACTTCTTCTATCATCATGAGATCTGATCTACTAAGTAATCATCTTGATGTTACAGGGAATCTTCACCACACTTCTGCTGTGCACTGGAGGTTCTTTCATAAAGTTATCTTCTTCTATCTGAATACAAGGGTCTCTTTCTGGTATGCCTCAAAGTCTTGAGATTTCTCTTCATACACTCTTTATTCAATTTCTCTGGAGAACATTCTTTGTATTCATCTGATGTAGAACTCTAACTCATGGATGTTGCGGATGATATAATGACTCATGTAGAGATAAGTCTGGTTTAATAGAACAAGTAATCATCATAGTCTTCTCCCTCCATCTGGGAGAACCTCTAGTTCTAGGTCTCTCAATGCTTTCATTCATAAGTCTTCCATACACTGTTCTTCATCACGACTTTCAGTTCTTCAGCTTGATTGCTTTTAGTGAGTTCATATCAGGCTGGTAATCTTGTGGTTCTTGATACAATCACTGGTTTTTCTTTCTTTCTTGGAATCTTCATGTTCTTCTTCATGTTTTTCTTTAGCTATTGGGTCCATGGAGTTTCTTATAGATTCCATTCCCTAGAGATTCCACTTCTTCCTTTCATCATAGGATCACGGATCTGGATGGACAACCAGGGATACTTTAAGGCTTCTCTTCGAAGAAGACTTCTTGAACTGAACACATACTGTCTTTCATGGTTACTACCATGGATATATACTTCATCATCCTCCCTCCTAATCCTTGCTTCATGTATGAATGCATATAATCGGCTCCCTCCGTCTAACAGAGTCCATGCTTCCATCTGCATCCTTATTGTCTTCTGTAATATATAATTTGGCTCTCTTGTCTAACAGAGTCCACGCTTCCGTCTTGTTGTCTTCTACAAAATGTCATAAGTCCTTTTCCAATTTTCTCTCGATTGTTGACTTCTTTCTGTCTTTGCTTCTTCTAAGTCTCTTATTTTGCAATAGCTTCCACATGATCTGTATTTCATCCTTTCATGTGTATTATCTAATGATATCCATTTTCATCTTGTTTGTTCTTCCATAGGTATGGTTCTTCTTGGAACACATTATTTTCCAAGAGATAGATATATAAGATATGTACAGAGACGATGCAAACAAGATATGTACAAGAAATAAGAAGAGTGTTGTTACCTTTTAGAAGAAGAAGTCTCTTCCATCCTGCTTAGTCTTCTTTGTAGGTTCCTCTTCTTTGGCAATTGATGCTTCGTGTTTCCCCTTCCTTTTCTTTAGCTGGGGACAATGATTCTTGTAGTGACCATACTTTCGACAATTGAAGCATTGTACTCCTAAAATGTCTTTCTCTTGATTTGGCTTCCTCCTTGAACCAAACTTCCTTTTGTTCCTGAAGTTCTTGAATCTTGCTATGAAGGCTTGATCATCGTACTTCTTTTGGGGTTTCTCTTTTGCATTGATCCTTGATTCTTTTTTAGCACAGCAAGTCCAGATTTCTTCAAATGTCGGATACTCCTTCCTTGTGTTCATGCTTGAGTCAAATGCATCCCATGTCTTGGAAAGACCATTGAGTACTATGTTCACCAATTCCTTCTCTGAGGTGATCTCTTCAATAGCTTGTAGTTGATCTCTTAACTGGGAGATCCTTACAAAGTATGATGTTATGTTGTCATCATCATTCATCTTCATGTCACGGAGCTCATTCTTTAGACTCATAACTTGTCCAATGTTTCTAACTGAGAAGAGATTTGTTAGGGCATCGTACATCTTCTTCGATGAGTCAAGATGGGAGATGTAGGGTATCAAGTGGTCTTTTATAGAGTCCACTATGATACTCATGGCATTGATGTCAACATCTTTGAACTTCTCCATAGCCGCAACGTTCTGCAATTCCTTCTTTTATTCCTTCTTCAAACTCTAGCTTCACGATCTTTCCTTTCACGATATCCAGCACTTTATTCTTGGCAAGGATGAGGTCAATCCTTGTCTTCCACGCTCTGAAGTTAGAGGCTCCATCTAACTTGTTCTCAGACTTCATAGAGTTAGTCATGGCTGCTTGACTTGGTCAAACCCTAGATTTGACCAGAAATTCAAACTTCACGTCTTGGCTTGCTGAGAGTATTAGGAGATGCGCTAGGCTAAGGCGCACTGATCTAACTGGAGATTCGGTCAATCCATTCACTTAAGGTGCCTCAATAAAAGGATTAGGGTTTCTGCAACTGCTCTTGCTAGTAACCCTAGCGATAGTGTCTTGGAAGTTTCTTCTGCTAGTAACCCTAGCGGCAGTTCCTCAGCGAGCTCAATATCCTAGCGGCTATGTTTTCCTTCCAGCGTTTAGACTGAATGAANCAGCGAGCTCAATATCCTAGCGGCTATGTTTTCCTTCTAGCGTTTAGACTGAATGAAGGAGGTGTGGGCCCATAACCTGTTAGAATATTGAAGATTGTGCTTGTTTTACCATTGACGATACCCTCGTCACCCAACCATAGACCGAAGCCACCCTCCGAGCACCTTAACCTTGATTGAGAATTACTCTGAAAGAAAACCCTAGGCTAGATAGCCAAACAAGGTGTAGCACATCTTCCTCCAAGGATAGCGCACCAACAATAGCTGATCAGATAGTCCAAACCCTAGCCAAGAGATAGTCCAAGCCAACACTGAAAATGGTTGTTGCGGCGGTTGCACCTGCAACTCTTCTCCACACGTGTGCACCAAACTGGGAACTGCAGTGCGCACCAGTTTCTCTCTGCAATTCTGAGATGTGTCAAATGAGAACTGGCGCCCTGTATTTATAGCGGTTCTGCCAGATTTGTTGGGGCCGACTTCTCCTTCTAAATATATGTTTGTTCAATATATTATTATTATTTCTGGCCGACTTCTTCTCTTGGAGGCTAATAACCTAATATAAATTATCTTCTTTAGCCGATAAGACTTCTAGGTTTATTAGCCAACTCATTAGGGTTTTCTCTTGCTTTTCGGAGTCTTCTATTCTCGTCAGGTTCACACGTGGAGGTAAATACCTCCCGCAGCTACCATAATATTAACAAGTGGAAGGGGTGAAATAAGGTTAGGAAAGGGTTTAGGTAGCTTAGGAATGGATTTAGGCATCATCTCCCACCTTTTCTCTAACCATTTTGCTCATATTACAATTATTTGACATTTTTTACTTTGTCAAATCAAGCAATTAAATTGTTGTTTTCGACTGACTTTGAATCCTCATGGACAAACACCTAGTAAAACTTGTCCAATTGGGCTGAAACTTGGTCCAAGGGTGTAGGGGGTATCATTCCATTTCTTTTGATCACAAATACCCCTATCAAAACCCTAAGGACCTAGTTTTTACAATTTTTACATCAAAATTAATTAAAATTACCATTAACTAGGTAATTTTAAAAAATTAAAAAAAGAAACTTTAGACTCGACGGAATTCTGCAAGACTCTAGGAGATGTCTAGCATGGTCATCTACAATATTCCTAGACATGAGTCACCATAGGGCTCAACAATTAGAACATCTTTCACAACTTTGGAGGATTATTGTGAGAGTGAAAAACTCAAGGGAAATCAATAAGGTTGGTTAGGCCAAATTAATTACCTAAGGAAAAAAAACACTAGATGAAAGGACTTCCCTAATGAAAAATTCCTAGGCAACTAAACTAAACTATGATCCATGCAAACCCATTACATTATAATCCCACGCAGGGGAGCGGAAATTCCAATTACAAAAATAAGTGCTAAAGGCCAAAACTGCTTTGTAGAACCAACAAGTCTTCAACTTGGTAGCACCATCAGGTGCAAACCTTCATGGTACATGGAGTTGACCCCCTAGTTGAAACAGGTGGTCAACAACATCCATAAAACATTTTGATGATACTCATAATTTGATGGCAACTTCTTGTTGAAGGGCTCTAGGGATCTTAAAGTCGGATCTAGGGACACATAAGAATTTTGAAGGAGAACTTTCCCTTGCAGATTTTCAAGCACTCAGAGAAGCATTGGTGGTATTGAAATCTAATTAACTACACCTACTTTCAGATAGAGATCATCTTCTCATGCTTGATGAGAATTATTTTGATGCACTAAAAGGGAAAGAAGAGCAAGTTGATAAGCTTACCCATGAGCTTAAGGTTACTGAGAATTATTTGAAGAGCACTCAAATGGCCCTTCAAGAATCAGAAATTAGTTTTATGAGCTTTGTGTGGAGTTGAGTTTGGCACATTCTTCATCATCCACAATAGAATTTGAGTCATCTGTGGCAGCCATAACACATGAGGATGTTAGTGGTACTCATGATTTGAGGGGAGAGCCTCTAGTGAGGGTCAAGCACAAGGAGAATTCAGATTTGCAAGGGCTTGAAGATAGGTATGACTCAAAAATTTATGATTATACACATAGTTTGCATCATGGGGATCATGAGCCACATCTTTTGGAGAGCCCATTGAAGGCTCAAGTCACAGCTACAGATGAGATGGTTGAGTATATACCTTGTGGACCAACATACAGGGAATTGTATGCATCCTTTGATTGTGGGAATGGGTATATTGAAGATGTGGACACATCAATCTGGGATTGGGATCCAGGTTCAGATGACACTAGTGGGGTATGTTGACTACCTATTCAACTAGGGGGTCAACTCCATGTATCATGAACATATGCATCATCATATGCAAACAAGTCAGAGACTTTTTGGTTCTACAGGGCAATTTTTGCTCCCGGCACTTATTTTGGTAAATGGAATTTCCACACCCCTGCGTGGGTTGAAAATGTAATACGTTTGCATGGATCATAGTTAGGTCAGTTACCTTAGGATTTATTCATTAGGAGAGTTCCTTTCACTCAGTGTTTTTTATCCTCAGGTTATTAATTTGGCCTAACCAGCTTTATTAGTTTCCCTTGAGTTTTTCACTCCCACTATTAATAAATCCTCCAAAGTGGTGAAAGGCATTCTAATGAAGTTATTCTCTCGTAGCTAGTGTTTAGGAATGATGTAAATGACCATTTAAGACAGCTCAAAAAGTTTCATGGAATTCCGTTGAGTCTAGATAGGTTATTCTTAATTAATTAAAATTTCCTAAGGTTGAAAATTTAATTAATTAATTTTGATTTAAAATTGTAAAAACTAGGTCCTTGGGTTTTTTATAGGGGTATTTGTGCTCAAACGAAGTGGAATGACACCCCCTACACCATTGGACCAAGTTTCAGCTCAATCGGACAAGTTTTGCTAGATGTTTGTCCACTTAGGAGTCTTAGTCAAATAAAAACAGTTTTAATTGCTAACCCAAGACAAGGGAAAAATGTCAATTTTGTAATTAATGAGCAAATTAAGTGAAGTAAAGGTGAATAATGATGAGAGAGACATCCTAACCTACTCAACCCCTTTCTTAACCTATACACACCCCCTAACTCGCATTTTAATTAAAACCCCCATGCCCCCATGGGGAAATGCACCCCTTTCCCACATGAGAGTTAACTGCTTACTTTAAAGTAAGTAGTGGGCCCCTCCTTCATGAGTGCACCTTTCCTTAGCCTCCCACATCATCTTAGAGTGTGTGTCACACACTCAAACCACACTCCACTTACTTACCTCATGCCATCCTTGAGATTTGTGCCCCCATTCCTGGATAAAGTGGAAAGATCTTGTTTGAAAGCGGAAACTAGCTTTTAAAAGCTAGGCGTAGGCTTTCTCTTGGCCAATACGCCCCTATTAACTTGCCACATCACCATCACACACTCTTACCTTCCTTTTCTCCTTGAACCCTAAAAGCCATGAGCCCAACCCTCCTCCCTTGGGCTCATCTTGGCTTGGATTTTTACAAATGGCAAATATCCAAGAGGGGTCTCTTTGCCTCTCAAGCTATAAGTAGACCCTTTCCCTCACTCATTCAACACCATTCGTCTGAGTATTTTTATGCTACCAATTTCTTACCATCTCTCTCCCTCTCATTGTCATCCTTCTTTGGTTCATTGGTTCTTGAAGAGCTTGGACCAACTTTGTTGCTACAAACTCTTCCCTTCGTAATAAAAGAAAAAAATTCGAGGAATCGTGGAGTTCAATACTTTTTCTGGATGTTCCATGCTATTATGAGGTGATATTGTTATTTTTTTTAATATTTATGTGGGATTTTGTATATTTGTCTGGGTAAATTTTGTTTACTTAGTGTTATCCCTGATTTTTAGGGATAACTAGGAGATCATGTCTCGAGGCCCACAGGTCCTAGACATGGAGTACCGAGAGCAGGATTGACCTAACCATGGCCCTGGAGGGCCTATCCTTTTCTTCTTCCATCAGATTTGTCTTGTCAGCAGCAACAACATCCATCACCATCGACTTGGTCTTGTATCAGAAGAGGTTCTTGCTCCATAAGGTAATTGGTCCAGGTATCATGGTATGTGTCACTTTTGATCATTGAAACCTTTAAATATATGCATCTGATCCCTTTTATCTCTAACAACTGCTTGGATCTTACATTAGCCCACGACCATGCTTGGGGAAATTGACAGGATGCCCTAACAAGCCTGTGCCCATGGGTCTTGGTTTGCCACTGGGGGGATTTCTGAAGAGACATCGTCCGCTCCCATCATAGCACCACTATTTCATCTTATCTCCTGCTCATTTATCCCATTCCCCTTGTCCGAGCATTTGGTTGACCTGTTTGTAGGGTTGGACCTTATCTCGTGGGAAGAAGGGGCTAAAGGCCCAGAAGGTAAAAGCAGCTGGTAAAAGATAAAAGCCTGAAAATGAAACCTCGAGATACTTCACCCAGGGATCCTCAAGAAGGCAATAAAAAGCCTCTCAGCAAGAAACAGGAGGGACCCGACAAATAACAAACAAGATCTAGTCAGAGGATAGGGGTCCCATCACGAACCAGCCTATTAGGTTCATGGGTACCTAGCAGTATGACATTGCCACCATCTGGTTACCACGCCAGGGCAGTGACCTTTGGTTGCATGGCCAAGGGAAAGGGGGTCTCATCACGAGCCAACATTCTCATCTCTGTGAAAGTACTTGTGGGTAACACTGTCAGCTCTGGTCACCATGCCAAGGCAGTGTCCTCTGGTTAGCCCTTGAATAAAAAGAAAAAAGAAGAAGAAAAAGAAAATAAAAGAATAAAGAAAGAAAGAATAAAGGCAAGAACGGGCTTGGAAAAAATGCATCCATGACAGGTATAGCTCGCCTTCTACAAAGGCACCCAGAGATAACATTATGCATCCTTGGCTCTCACTTCACCCACATGTCTAGACATCCCCTAGCCACATCACCTCACTTACACGGCTTGGATAAAGTCCTCCTGGAAACTTTCCTTTTCTTGTGGATACTAGCCCAATAGGACGTCTTGTCTTTTTCTCCAATCTTGTATTATAGGTTTTTGTAATGTCTTTGAGCTATTGAATGATGTATTAGGGTCTTATGCATATGTTTGATAATGTTGATGCTGAAATGTGATTGACATTGCTATGATCCCGGTGACTGATGAGCCCATGGAGGGCGTAGTTTTTGATGTGTAGGACCATGCCCAATGGACAGGTACAATTTGGACCGATACACGTGGGGAGATGATCAGTTCGGACCTCCATGGGGCTGAAGAGCCCACCAGATGGATGCTAAGACCCCATTAGGGGGAAGAGACAGGACGGTGGTTGATCAGGGCTTTGCACCGAAGAAGAAGAGGACGTTCCATCAGAGGCACTTTGGCAGAACCTGGCCTAGGGGGAATGACCCCTTTTCAATGGAACGCTAGCCTTGGAAGGCTTAGGACATCCCCATCTTCACCATGACGTTATCCAGCTTCATGGACATTTTTGGAGGCAGACTGGGCGGCAGTAGCACGTGTGGCATGTTGGAGAGGCCCCTGGGGGGCTAATGTTTTGCTCTTGGCTGTTTCATTTGCCCTATAAGGGGCTAACACCTCCCTTGAAGGGGATTTTACCTTCTTTGCAACTCAATTAGGGTTTTAATTTGACAAATTAATGTAAAAACAGTGTTATTTGGGTATTGTGGCCTTGTAGGCCTTTTTATGACCTAAAAGTTAATTTAGGTCATTGATATAGTATATATTGAGGAGTTTTAGCCTTATTTTATCATAACTCATCACTCACTCATTAGTGAGGTCTGATTTTTGCACCCTATTGGGGTTATTGGCTGAACTAAGTGATGCACACTTGTTGAAGGAAGACTTTTTGGCATATTTTTGGCATTTCTCTTGAAGGAAGGTTTACAACTAGGGTTTGCATGCTATTTCATGGTGATATGTAAGTATTTTTTCTGCAAAACTTCTTGATTGAATGGTTGTTGTCTTATATTCTTGCATATATTTATAATTTGCTGATCAAAAAACCTAGGTGACAAGCACACAAGTAGGTCCTCGTGTCAAGTCCCCTGATTCAAAAATCTTTAGCCATTGAAGAAGGAAGAGAGAGCCTAGCCATAGCTACACTCTCATTTCTTCTTCTCTCTGAGCTAGTCATACTATCCAGAAGCTAAAGAGAGTGAGACGTCCTTGGCCTAGTCCTTCTACACCAGGGCCGTACCATTCTAGGGTTTGCTGAAAAGGCCTTGCTATAGCAACACCTTGCCTCTTCAAACCCTCATGCTTCGATTGTCTTTGCTTTATCTTTAGCTAGCCGTTTTGCCAATTTGATCTAAAGAAGGAGGAGAGAGCACGAGGCCTTGCTTTAGCAACACCGGAGTGAGCCTCTCTCCCCTAGGGTTTTGTTTCTAAAGCCCTGCCATTGCAGCACTTCAGAACCCTTCCCTCTAGTCTTTAGTCATCCTCCTTCAACTCCTGCGTCCATCATTTTTTGACTCCATTAACCCTAAGGCACTGATCTCCAACCTCAAACGTTGAAGTGAAATTGATCAAACAACTCTCAAAACTCTTTGAATCTCAAACCCTAACTACACTAACCCTAGCCTAGATTGACCTACTAACCCTAAGTTGCTGATGTCACACTTGAATATTTCATCTTTACTACAACAACATCTTGTTTTAAGAGCAATTCAATGGTGGTTTAGGCATTAATTGAATAAAGTGTTGATTGGTTTCCTTGAATGCCACATTGTTCCAATATTTATTGGTGAAGTGTTATATCTTTCTATTGCTATTGATAAACATTGACTTCGTCAACATTTATTGCTATATTGCTCATATACATTTATCAGATAGTTTTATGAGGTACTAACCCATTGAAATATAGCTTGCATATATTAGTTTATTGTTGCTTTGTTCCAGGAAGGTGTTCTTCATTGGGGATTCAATTCATTATTGGTTGTTTAGCCGGGACTATCTGTTTTGGTGGTGACTTGTGAAGGGGGAAATATTATCTTTGTCCGTTTAGCCTTTGCCTCTTCAAAACCACAGGTCACCGGGGATGTTTCCCCTGGGCCTAACCTCCCTAAAGAGAAAGAACCTCCCCATCGTGGTGACATTGGGTGGGATAGGTTTCTGTTACACCAGTTTGGCCTTCCATCTTATATCCATTTGACCTAGCTACAAACTGTAAGATAACATTTTGGTGCCGTTGCCGGGGAAAACTGAGTCAATTCTCCTCAAACGACAAATCCCTTCAGTAAGCCTTGCCTCAAGAGCCTTATCATACAAGCTTACCTGGCGACTCCACTCGGGTGTTTTCCCTTTTCTTTGATAGTTTCAAGTAAATTATCTGGCGACTCCACCAATGACGACCTGTAGCGGGCGACAGTACTCAAACCCCTCTACGGTGGCGATTGTCACTCTGACGAACCCTACACCCCCACTTAATCCACACAAGTGGTCTCACCTAGAGACTTTCAACTATTTTGACCTAAGTAACATCCAAGGTGGGTTACATGACTTGCCCAAGGATGCAAATTCTTGGCTAGCACTTTTCTCAGGAAAAGCAGTTCCTGGTAACTCACATTGGGCCTGGTTCTGTGATAGCTTTGATTTTCATTTGGCTGGTGAGGAACACCCTGATGTCTTTATGAGACTTTTTGCAAGCTCTCTTGTAGAGGATGCTAAGATTTGGATTGATGCCTACCCAAAAGGAAGCATAAAAAACCCTGAAGAACTGCAAAAGGCCTTTAGAATAGTATGGTGCGACAGTGAGCATTCACAAGATTCTTATTCTCAATACCTTAGCATTTGCAAAGGGTCCTGTGAAAGTGTTAGGGATTTCAGTGATAGGTTCAACCTTCTCCTCAAAAAGGTCCAATCAAAAGTAAGCTCAGAACAAGCTATTCTCGATCATTACCTATACTCCTTAGAAGGAATCTTACAGCTCACCCTCAAAAACCGATCACCTACAACCTTAGAAGAAGTGCAGAACTTAGCCTTTCAAATTGAGAGAAATCTTGAATTCGAAGACTACGTTTGTCAGGTGGACCTTTCACGAGGTAATAACCCATGGGACCCTAGTGATGAGCTTGCCTTGGAACTTGAGCCCCCGGGAATACTTCAAGTCAAACTTGCTCCCACCAATAGGAAGTGGAGCCTTTCCCATGAGGACAATACCCCCTTTCAAGAACTGCCTTTGGAAAAGGTGCCCCCTCAGGGAGAGAGGGGGGAATTTGAGACCTTCCTACCTAAAACCGTTAAGCATAATCCTCCGGAAGATTCTCCTCTTTTCATCCACCAAGTGGGACACCCTTTCCCCAAAAATGATGAATTCACACCCTTCTATGTCACTCTCCAAGTCAAAGACTCCCTCCTCCACAATTGTCTTTTGCACTCGAATGCTACAGCCAACATGATGACAGAGGAGGTTATGTATCAGTTGGGCCTAAGCCTTTCACAGCCAAATACTGGGGGTGACTTTGCAAAAGGAATCATTAAAAACCTAGAAATTGCCTTTGATTCTTGCCCCAACGCTCCCTTCTTGATAGATGTGGTCATTATAGATGCCGTGAACAACTTGGGTATTATCCTTCACAAAGACCTTATAGAGCACTTGGATGGAAGCTTTCATAGACAACAATCCAAGGCAACTATCCCTCATCCTGAAGGAGGATTCTTCACCTTCTATAATGAACCTCTCTTAGGCTCCCCAGTTGAAACCTCTGATGAGTCGAGTGACCAACTCTTGTGTATCGACAATGACCTCAATAATTGGTTTGTCCAGGAAGGGAAGTTAGATGTCGACACTGTTGAAGAAACTAAAGGAACTTGGACCTTGGAGTTTGATGGATCCCACTCAAATTTTGGATCAGGCGCTGGAATGGTTTTGACAGCCCCGTCCAATGAAGTTTTTTACCATTCATATAGGTTGGAGTTCCATTGCACCAACAACATTGCCAAATATGAGGCCTTGATCCTGGGTCTCAACTTTAGCAATTGGCAAAGGCGTTACACACCTAAGGGTAAAGGGAGACTTAGACCTCATTGTATCGCAAGTTATGATGAGATTTACCACTAAAAATGAGAAGTTCAAGAGGTACCGAGACATGGCTCAATCCCTCTCGAAATCCTTCAGAATAGTGTCACTTGAAGCCGTTCCTCGAGAAGAAAACCACGTGCCGAATGCTTTGGCTGTCTCTACTTCTACCTTACAACCGTGCGAGGGACCTCTTCATGACTTATGCAAGATGGAGGTTCTTTTTAGACCTTCTATCCCCGATAACTTGGAATATTGGCAAGTTTTTGAGGATGACGATCAAATTATCAGGTTCATGGAGAACAACAAGGAGTTCACTGATTCACAAATTACTTTCCTAGCTGATTCCATGAACCTGGAAGTCATTAACCTCCAAAGAAATACGTTGCCAAAGGGTTGTGTTCCCCTAGAAAACCTTTTTGATAGGCATGATATTTTCAAAGGAAAAAGATCTAACAAACAAGTTGATGAAGCCCTGGAGTTCAATATCGGCACAGAAATAGATCCAAGAATGATCAAAATAGGTAAAGGCACCACCGAAAAGGAGAGGATACAAATCTTGGCACTGGTTAGGGAATTCAAGGACACCTTTGCTTGGAACTATGATGATTTGAAAGCTTATAGAGGGGACGTTATCCAGCATGCTATACCTTTGGTAGAAGGAGCAAAACCCTTCTGACAAAAACTAAGACATATCAATCCAAAATTGGCAAGCCAAATACAGAAGGAGCTCCAGAAGATGGTTGACGCTGGCATCATAACCCCAATCAGGTACTCTTCTTGGATGTCAAACTTGGTAGTTGTTCAAAAGAAGAATGGTGACATACGTTTGTGTGTTGATTTCCGTAACCTCAACCAATTGCCTTTAAAAGACAACTACCCGCTCCCAAACATGGAACATTTGCTTCAAAGAGTCACAGGGGCTGGGATGATGTCTATGCTGGATGGGTTTTCAGGGTACAACTAAGTCTTACTTAAAAGAGAAGACCAGCTCAAAACCGTATTTACCACACCGTGGGGAACCTTTATGTACTTACGGATGTCGTTTGGTCTTATGAATGTCGATGCCACTTTCCAAAGAGCAATGGATTTTGCCTTCAAGGACCTTATACAAAAAATCATAGAAATCTACCAGGATGACCTCACCATTGTGTCCAAGGATAGGAAAGACCATCTCTCCCACCTCAAGATTGTTTTCGAGTGATGCAGAAAGTATGGTATCTCGCTAAATCCCAAGAAATCTATTTTCGGTATTGATGAAGGAAAGTTATTAGGTCATGTGGTTTCGCAAGGAGGAGTTTCCATTGACCCTGAAAGAGTCCAATCAATAAAGGATGTCCACCCCCCAACCAACAGAAAATATTTACAATCCTTTCTTGGAAAAATCAACTTTATTCAAAGATTTGTGCCAAACTTTGCCGAGAGGATAAAACGTCTGAGCACCTTGCTAAAGAAGGACGTTGCCTTCAGGTGGGATAATAAAACCAGCAAGTCCTTTGAAGATATTAAAGATGTTATCTCCCAAGCTCTTGTCTTGATTAGCCCCGATTTCTCACGAGATTTCATAATATTTTTGTTTGCATCCTAGGATACTATTGTTGGTGTCTTAATGCAAAAAGATGTTGATGACAATGAACATCTCGTGGTTTTTATAAGCAAGGTCCTTAGAGATTCCGAGTTGAATTATTCTATCACTGAGAAACAAGCTTATGCCCTAGTCAAGTCCCTTAAACATTTTAGAAACTACGTCGGCTACAATAAAATTAAGGATTATGTCCCATACCCAGCCGTAAACGATGTCTTATCACAACAAGATTGCAAGGGTACTAGAGGAAAATGGGTTTCCAAAATCCAGGAGTATGACATAGAAATAAAAACCACCAAAATAATAAAGGGACAAGGTTTAGCCCAAATGCTAACCGAGGGCAACCAAGAGGCCATACAAATGGGTGAGAGTGAGCAAATAAATGTAATGATCAGCGAATTAGAACATGATGAGTGGTATTCTGATATCGTCTACTACCTAAATAACTTGTCTTGCCCCGATCACCTGGTAGACTACAAAAGAAGGGCTTTGAGATTGAAAGCTATGAAATACTGCTTAACTGAAGATGGACTTGGATGGAGGAATCCTGACGGGGTTATACTTAGATGTGTGAACAAAGAAGAGGCAAAGAAGCTACTGGAAGAATTACACTCTGGACATTGTGGTGGACACTTTGCAGCTCGTACTACTGCCCACAAGATCCTGAGGGCCGGCTATTATTGGCCAACGCTTTTTTCCGATACCCACCGGCACGTCAGATCTTGCCAACCCTGCCAGCACTTCTCCGGCAAACCAAAGCTCCTAGCACAACCCCTGAAGCCCGTAGTAATAGAAGCACCTTTTCAACAGTAGGGTTTGGATTTTGTTGGTGAGTTTAAGGACAATTCAAGTAATGGCTACTGGTGGATCCTAATAGCCACAGACTATTTCACAAGATGGGTCGAATCTATTCATACAAAGAAAGCCACCGAGGAAGTAGTCATGAGTTTTCTGGAAGACCGAATCATAACTAGGTTCGGTGTCCCTTCCAAGATCACTACAGACAATGCCAAAGCTTTCATCTCATATGCTCTGGTAGAATTTTGTTTCAAATATGGCATTGTCCTGTCCCATTCTTCCAACTATTACCCACAAGGAAACGGATTAGCAGAATCAATCAATAAGAACCTCATGAATACTTTAAAGAAGGTTGTGGGAGAAAATAAAAAATCCTGGGATAGAAAAATAAAGTATGCAGTGTGGGTAGACCGAATAACAACAAAAACCTCTACAGGAAAAACTCCTTTTGAGCTAGTATATGGACTAGAAGAAAAACTTCCTGTGAACCTCCAGATTCCTATCCTTCGTTACGCTCAACAATATACCACAGATGCAGAGGTGATCCAAGGAAGGATCAATCAACTAATAGAGCTAGATGAGATGAGGAGGAGCACCTTTGGTCAAATGGAAAGAAATCAAGAAAAGATAAAGAACACCTTTGACCATAAATCCAAGGAAAGAAACTTCACCAAAGGAGATCTTGTGCTGCTCTGGGATAAGAGAAGGGAAAAACCTAGTATGCACAAGAAGTTCAACAGTTTGTGGGGAGGTCCTTACAAAATCTTGAGTTGTGCAGGTACAAACTCTTTTAACTTAGAGACCATGGAGAGAGAAGTCCTGAAGCTGCCAGTGAACGCTTTACATATCAAGCGTTACTACCCACCAGGGACCTGATTTCACAGGTAAGTGCAGGTAAGTAGGCATTTTTCATGTATTATACCATTTTCATTTCATGTTAGTCTGCTTTTACATGTGCATTGTTGATTGTTTTATTTTAGTTTATATATATATGTCTATATATGCTGGGGTGGCATTACCGCCCCATTTTTGTTACTGATGCCCCATCGATATTGAGAAGGTCTGCAGATTATGCCAGATATGCTGAGGTTCTCATGCGCTCAACGGTGAGCACATGTCCCTGAGTTGGAACCAGATGTTATCCCCGATTTTTGGGATAACTAGGAGCTCATGTCTCGAAGCCCACAGGTCCTAGCCATGGAGTAACGAGAGCAGGATTGACCTGAGCATGGCCCCGGAAGGCCTATCCTTTTCTTCTTCCATCAGCTTTGTCTTGTCAGCAGCAACAACATCCATCACCATTGACTTGGTCTTGTATCAGAAGAGGTTCTTGCTCCATAAGGTGATTGGTCCAGGTATCATGGTATGTGTCACTTTTGATCATTGAAACCTTTAAATATATGCATTTGATCCCTTTTATCTCTAACAATTGCTTGGATCTTACATTAGCCCACTTGACCATGCTTGGGGAAATTGACGGGATGCCCTAGCAAGCCTTTGCCCATGGGTCTTAGTTTGCCACTGAGGGGATTTCTGAAGATCCATCGTCCACTCCCATCATAGCACCACTGTTTCATCTTATGTCGCGCTCATTTATCCCATTCCCCTTGTCTAGGCATTGGGTTGACCTGTTTGTAGGGTTGCACCTTATCTCGTGGGAAGAAGGGGCTAAAGGCCCAGAAGGTAAAAGCAGCTGGCAAAAGATAAAGGCCTGAAAATGAAACCTCGAGATGCTTTGCCCAGGGATCCCCGAGAAGGCAATAAAAATCCTCTCAGCAAGAAACAGGAAGGACTTGGAAAATAACAAACAAGATCTAGTCGGAGGATAGGGGGTCTCATCATGAGCCAGCCTATTAGGTTCATGGGTACCTAGCAGTATGACATTGCCACCATCTAGTTACCACGCTAGGGCAGTGACCTTTGGTTGCATGGCCAAGGGAAAGGGGGTCTCATCACGAGCCAACCTTCTCATCTCTGTGAAACTATCAGCTCTGGTCACCATGCCAAGGCAGTGTCCTCTAGTTAGCCCTTGAATAAAAAGGAAAAGAAGAAGAAAAAGCAAATAAAAGAATAAAGGCAAGAACGGGCTTGGAAAAAATGCATCCATGACAAGTACAGCTCGCCTTCTACGAAGGCACCCACAGATAACATTATGCATCCTTGGCTCTCACTTCACCCACATGTCTGGACATCCGCTAGCCACATCACCTCGCTTACATGGCTTGGATAGAGTCCTCCTGGAAACTTTCCTTTTCTTTTGGATACTAGCCCAATAGGACGTCTAGTCTTTTTCTCCAATCTTGTATTGTAGGTTTTTGTAATGTCTTTGAGCTATTGATTGATGTATTAGGGTCTTATGAATATGTTTGATAATGTTGATGATGAAATGTGATTAACATTGCTATGATCCCGATGACTGATGAGCCCATGGAAGGCGTAGTTTTTGATGTGCAGGACCATGCCCGACGAACATGTACCATTTGGACCGGTACACATGGGGAGATGATCAGTTCGGACCTCCATGGGGTTGAAGAGCCCACCAGATGGATGTTGAGACCCCATCAGGGGGCAGAGACAGGACGGTTGTTGATCAAGGCTTTGCACCGAAGAAGAAGAGGACGTTCCATCAGAGGCACTTTGGCAGAACCTGGCCTAGGGGGAATGACCCCTTTTCAGTGGAACAGTGGCCTTGGAAGGCTTAGGACAACCCCATCTTCACCATGACATCATCCAGCTTCATGGACATTTTTGGAGGCAGACTGGGCAGCAGTGGCATGTGTGGCATGTTGGAGAGGCCCCTGGGGGGCTAACGTTTTGCTCCTGGATGTCTCATTTTCCCTAGAAGGGGTTAGCGCCTCCCTTGAAGGGGTTTTTACCGTCTTTGCAGCTCAATTAGGGTTTTAATTTGACAATTTAATGTAAAAGCAGTATTATTTTGGTATTATGGCCTTGTCGACCTTTTTATGACCTAAAAGTTAATTTAGGTCATGATACAGTATATATTGAGGAGTTTTAGCCTCATTTTATCATAACTCATCACTCACTCATTAGTGAGGTCTGATTTTTGCGCCCTATTGGAGTTATTGGCTAAACTAAGGGATGCGCACTTGTTGAAGGAAGACTTTTTGGCATATTTTTGGCATTTCTCTTGAAGGAAGGTTTACAACTAGGGTTTGCATGCTATTTCATGGTGATATGTAAGTGTTTTTTCTGCAAAACTTCTTGATTGAATGGTTGTTGTCTTATATTCTTTCATATATTTATAATTTGCTGATCAAAAACCTTAGGTGACAAGCACACAAGTAGGTCCTTGTCTCAAGTCCCCTGATTCAGAAATCTTTAGCCATTGAAGAAGGAAGAGAGAGCCTAGTCATAGCTACACTCTCATTTCTTCTTGTCCCTGAGCTAGCCGTACTATCCAGAAGCCAAAGAGAGTGAGACGTCCTTGGCCTAGTCCTTCTACGCCAGGGCCGTACCATTCTAGGGTTTGCTGAAAAGGCCTTGCTATAGCAACACCTTGCCTCTTCAAACCCTCATGCTTTGGTTGTCTTTGCTTTATCTTTAGCTAACCGTTTTGCCAATTTGATCTAAAGAAGGAGGAGAGAGCAAGAGGCCTTGCTTTAGCAACACCGGTGCGAGCCTCTCTCCCCTAGGGTTTTGTTTTTGAAGCCCTGTCATTACAACACTTTAGAACCCTTCCCTCTAGTCTTTAGTCATCCTCCTTCAACTCCTGCGTCCATCATTTGTTGACTCCATTTACCCTAAGGCACTGATCTCCATCCTCAAACGTTGAAGTGAAATTGATCAAACAACTCTCAAAACTCTTTGAATCTCAAACCCTAACTACACTAACCCTAGCCTAGATTGACCTACTAACCCTAAGTTGTTGACGTCACACTTGAATATTTCATCTTTACTGCAGCAACGTCTTGTTTTAAGAGAAATTCAATGGTGGTTTAGGCATTAATTGAATAAAGTGTTGATTGGTTACCTTGAATGCCACATTGTTCCAATATTTATTGGTGAAGTGTTATATCTTTCTATTGCTATTGATAAACATTGACTTCGTCAACATTTATTGCTATATTTTTATATACATTTATCAGATAGTTTTATGAGGTACTAACCCATTGAAATATAGCTTGCATATATTAGTTTGTTGTTGCTTTGTTCCAAGCAGGTGTTCTTCATTGTGGATTCACTTCATTATTGGCTGTTTAGCTGGGACTATCTGTTTTGGTGGTGACTTGTGAAGGGGGAAATCTTATCTTTGTCCTTTTAGCCTTTGCCTCTTCAAAACCACAGGTCTCCAGGGGCGTCTCCCCTGGGCCTAACCTCCCTAAAGAGAAAGAACCTCCCCATCATGGTGACATTGGGTGGGATATGTTACTATTACGCTAGTTTGGTCTTCCATCTTATAGCCATTTGACCTAGCTACAAACTGTGTGATAACACTTAGCTAAGTCAAGAAATAGGATAGTTGTTGTCTTGTATGTTTTGCATGTGTCTATGATATAAACTTTGTTGTGTTATTGATGCATGCTAGACATTATCTATTCTATTTCTCACATCTTGTTCAATATTTGCAGGTCATCTCAAAGAGGGTTGCTGGGATAGATTCGAGCAAGGATCTACCCTCAACACTCATTGAAACTTCATGAGATTTTCCCATATACCTTTATGTTCTTATCACATTCAGATTTTGGTTGCTAATTCATTTAAATAGGTCATTTCAATAATTTATAATTCTGGTTTTTATATGTGGAAAATTTCAGTTACAAAACCGAAATTTTCTTAACTTTTTGTGAGTGTGTTGTAGTATTTTCAGCAAGCAATAACTTGCTGATTTTTGCARGTTCTCGCCAGGACAAGGGTACGTGCTGCCCGTTTTCAGTCACAAGACATCTCCAAATACCCCCCTTTGAAAGTGGTAATAAAATTTCTTTCCTTCTCTTTCTATATAAAGCATTGTAAACAARCCCAAAGGAGGGCCCCCAAGTGGCTTGCCTTCTCTTTCATTTCAGTTTTTCATTTCCAGCTTTAGCTTAGTTTAGTTGTGGATATCTTACATGCATGCTAATGGTTAAAATTATCTAGAGTAGATCTCACACAACCAATGCTAGTTTAGGCTCGTGGAGGCATAAGTTAAACCTTTTGTTTTTTCGTTATTTCTTTGCGTGCAAGCTATCATTTCTCAATCATTTATTTTTAATAGTTGCAAGCAAACATGGGTATCTCAATGGTTTAAAAAATCGCTTTCATTCCGCAATTTATTTCAAGTTCTTTATGATTTACATGCAACAATTCAATAATCTAAGAACTCCATCTTCAATTTTGGTTTTTTAGCCCATTTGGCATTTTTGAGCAATCATAACGCACTCAAACACTTTAAAATACTTAGTCCTTAGGTTTAACAACTCATTAGACTTAATAGGACACCTTTACTAACCATCTTCACCATTTAAAACGGGAACTAGAGGAAGCAACAGAAATGTGTTAGGTCGGGGACGGTCTCGTGGCGCAAAGAGTCCTTTTCCGGAAGTACTCCTTTTCTTGGGCTGACCTGTGGAGCTAGGGTAAGCCTCGTTGCCATACTTCTTGAGCACCCAACAGTTACTTGGTAACAGGAGGAGGAAAGTATTGGGTTGACACTTACCTAGGATTTGAATCTCACTTAACAACTTTAATCAATCCTTAATCTACAACTTTCAGGCAATCTACATTTACACTTGCAAGCACGTTTATTTCATCTTTACATGAAAGTTATCTTTATGAGTTGTTGATTAGATATCTAAGTGGTTATATCTATGATCTGGAACACTTTTATTTTTCAAGCATCTATCAGCTATATTGGTGTTCATATTTGTGGTGTGATCCCTCAAGAAGTTTCACATCCTCCTGGAGGCACTCTCTTGACTGGGTCTTGAGTGATTTTTTATGTGCCATTGATAAGCAGTCCAATAGAGTAGTGTATCCGAGTTGAGGAGACATTCTATTGCGAGCATGCTTGGCTTGATGTGTTGATAGATGTCTTATCTTGATCATCTTTAATTCCTATACATACAAGCAACTGGTTAGTTAGTATCTGTATATTTTGTATCTATTGTATCCATTTTACTTTTGTTTTGTTGTAATCTTAGATATTCTTTATTTTAGATTTGTATCTATCTTTTACTTAATCCTATTGTAATATTTGTAATCTTGTAACTATTTTGTAATTAATCTCCCCTTAATTTAGTTGACCCCTTGCCCAATCTTAGGCACTAATCTTAGGTGTCCTAAGAAAAG
This sequence comes from Picea mariana, assembly GCA_032191745.1. Taxonomy (NCBI): domain Eukaryota; kingdom Viridiplantae; phylum Streptophyta; class Pinopsida; order Pinales; family Pinaceae; genus Picea; species Picea mariana. Next base: position 4,179 of record JASDQU011101010.1, on the reverse strand, counting down.
GTTTGACTGTTCATACTAATTGTTGCATCTTGCATTGTTGCTTCACATCATAGGCTATATTTTCCCCCAACCATTTAACTAATTAAAACCAAATCCTAGAACTTAAAATCTAAATCTCATCTAGAAACTAGGGTCTACCCCCCTTTGGCTTCCCTAGGAGTAAGCCTAGACGGAAGAGGTTCAAGTCAAAGTGACAGTGTGGACTTTGAACCTAGACATTGTGCCTCCAAAGACACACTAAGTGAGCAGGACTTAGCTCACATTTACAAGTGTGTATAAGGACGACAAAATCTTTGGCATCGTTGTTGAGGATAAGTCATTTATCCTTGGTCAAAACGACTTAACTTATTCTTTTAGAACTAAACAAAAAAAACTTTAGCCCCTAAAATTCTTTGAACTTGCATTGGTTGATTTTGTGTGATTCCTTTCCAAGTGGCAACTCCATTGAACAAATCTGTCAGGTATATTACTAGGAGTGTTGCACAAGGACTGATTTATTATTTTCGTGAACCCGAAATGGTTTATAGGAGGAGGCTACATCGCCTTGTTCCTAGGAGGCTACTTGAAAGTATTGGAGAAGAAGCACTCACTGATATCCAATTCTTTTTCCAAACTAATAATCAACAAACTATTAATAATCCCACTAATACTCCTAACGCAACCATGAGTGTGTTTTTGAGGCCTTTGAATTTTGCAGCAATCCAAGGTGCCCCACACCAAGTTCCTGAGAAGGCCATTGATAAGTTACCTATCTTTCAGGGAAACAATGCCATTAGTGCCAAGTCTCACATCTTGAATTTCAAGATGTGTGTTGAGAGATATTGTCAAGGTCATGATGAAGAAGATGTAAAAATGACCTTGTTTGTGTATTCACTAGAAGGAGATGCTACTAAATGGTTTACTGATTTTGATCCAGCAAATTTTAGCACCCTCGATTCAATATTGGATGAATTTAGGAAGAGATGGAGTGATCAAAAGGAACATAGGTTTCAGTTAGCTGCTCTCACTTCTAGTCATAAGAAAGAAAATGAAACTGTCGAAGAATTCAACACTAAGTTTAATAGTTTGGTGAAGAGTCTTCATGATGATATAAAACCCTCAAATGTTGCAGTCTTGATATATTATATGGAGGCCTTTGAGGGGGAAATGAGGTATGACTTAAGGGATAAGGATCCTCAGACTTTAAAAGCAGCACCAGCTACAGCTATCAAAATTGACAAAAATATGCAAGATGCTAGGAAATCCAATATTCATGGTTTTACTAAAGGATCTTCTTCTCAACCTTATGAAGAGAAGAAGAAGAATGTTGAAAATAAAAAATCCTCTAATGATGGCATGAAGGAACTTAATTGATTAAACAAATGGAACTTAATCATGCCAATCAGATCAAGAAAATGGAGATCAACCAAGCGAATCAAATCAATGCCATACAAAACCGGTTGATCTCCATGGAAAGGGGTCAAGCTAGTAGACTCCAACATAGGCCAAATGATAAATGGCCTAAGAAGCCTCCTCCCCAAGATCAAAGACCACCAAACCCATTTGAATCCACTAACTGGGTTGACCACCAAGCTATTCATTATTGTAGACCTTGTGAGCAATTTCATGAAGAATCAACTTGCCAAGTCTTCCTTCACATTAGTGATGAGATAGGACCTTATGGATCAGAAAATGAACAAGTTAATATGTTTGTTCATGAGTATAAAGTTGGCATGTATGATTGGATGGGTTTGGATGAACATAATGAGGGGTTAAGTAACATGAATTGCACAAGTGATGTGGTGGATAAGAGAACATAAAAGTTTGGTCCTAAGCCTACTCCACAACAAATAGCTGAAATGGCTAAGTTTAGAGGCATTACCTACCAAAGGAATGGAAATAAAAATCAAGATAAAAACCAAGTAAACATTCCCAAGGTAGCCCCAACTCCCCCTAAGTCAAATGTGTATGCAAGCTCAGATTTAAATATTGACTTAGGAGGGTGGTTAGGTAATGCAAAGATGTTGGTGCCTGTGTCAGAAATAATGAGAATTCCTTCTCAGAGGGAGAAGCTACTTAGAGCCATAGAAAATCTTTCTCAAAAAAGTGTTAACATACCACCAAAAATAGATTATCATGATGCACCAGTTATTTTGCAAAATATGGATAGGGGAAATGAAAAGAATAGACCCTTTTTCCTATCCTTGCTCATGAATGATTTTATTCTTCATAATTGTATGATTGATTCAGGAGCTATCTCAAATGTTATGACTAAGAGAGTAATGGAACAATTGAACTTAAGGATATCTAGACCTTATCATAACATTTGTGCTATGGATAGCAGAACAATAGAAGTGCATGGTTTGATTAAGGGATTACAAGTACACCTGGCAGCGTTCCCAGATATCATGATTGAGATGGACATTGTTGTGATTGATGTGCTTGATACTTGGGGTATGTTGCTAAATAGCAAGAAAACTGTAGATTTAGGTGGTAATTTGCAAATGGATTTAACTTATGCCACCATTCCAACTCCAAATGGTTTAATGTTTAGATTAAATAGAGAGTTGGAAAGAAAGTATCATGTGGAAGATACTAGGAGAAAGGATAATGAGATTGTGTATCGGGAAGTAGAAATGGGATTTTATGAGATAGAATCTATTCAAGTAACATCTACCAAGATGGGACTTGTTATCGCACGGTTTGTAGGAAAGGTTAAAAGAGATTGAGTCAGGGCTTAAAACCAGCGTAACAGGAGCTTCCCCACCCACTGTCACCTCGATGGGGGGCTCTTTCTATTTAGGAGGGCTAGTCCAAGGGAGACGTCCCTAGGCAATCTGGGTTAATGAAAGGCTAAAGGGTAATGGACCAAGTCAAAGAAGTTCCCTTTCACAGATTGCTGCCCAAAATGAGATAGTCAAAGAGAACAATCCACTGATGATGCACCTGTTTGAGAGACAAAAACAAATACAACTAGAATATGTGCTTGCAGTGGGTTAGTACTTCATAAGCATTAAAGACTATCTTCAAAATACATATGAGCAAATGATCAAATGCTATTATTGACGAAGTCAATGATGGCTTAAACAAAGACAAATGGCTTAATTTACTTCTTCAATAAAGCAATAGAGATAAGAGCATTCAATGTTCACAATTTAAACCTTGTATCATATCATTAATGCAATAAATGTCAAATCTGCTCATACATAAAATGTCACTGCGTCTTAGTATTATTGTTGCTGCAATGTATGACGTCAGCACTGATTTATATCAGATTTAGAGACAATGAGTGGCCATTAGGTTAACCAAGCACATGAAATTTGCCAACAACTCAAATGTCTACTTAAGGGAGGTGATAAAGGTCACAACGTTTGTATACCAAGCAAGAGATTAAAGCATGTAACGTCACCTCTATAAGTTTGCTGCAGTCACAATGACGTCAGCCCTATCAACAAGTCAATTTGAAAGGAAAAGAGCACAACGTTTTACCAAACAATCTTACAATGTAATCAACGGCTCAAAACCAATCAAGAAAGGGTGACAAAGTCAAAACGTTTCAGGTCCAAGCAAGAGATTTGACAAGGTATGACGTCACCTCTATATAAAACTTGTTGTCTGCAGGTTAGCTAGCCAAGGAGAGACGTTTTGACAAATTCAAC
>JASDQU011101009.1:0-29629 GCA_032191745.1 Picea mariana | reverse complement strand
GGGATCCCCGATAAGATCTGAACCATTCACTCGGAGGACGCGTGTCAAAGGATCCTGAGGAGTTGGGGATTGACATATCGGAGTTTTCAGAGGCAAGAAACTCTTGCAGCTCAAAGTCACGATTCGCAATATTCCGACGGAGGAATGTGCGGGGCCACCCAGGTGCTCAGTGAAGGACAAGTGGCAGATCAAAGGTCGGTAGCCAATTGGAAGACAGAGCTGTAGTGGGAGCCAGCTGTCAGAATAGCAGAGGAGGAGGACAGTGCCGAGGTGGAGGACAGCCGTCAACTAAACAGAGAATCGAGAATTGGACAATTGGGAATCACGTAGGTGTTTGCATCGTGACATTGAAAACCCCGAAACCCCGATGGAGAATCTAGCTGCGGTCATATGCGAGTAGGTCACATGGACCAGATCCTAGCCAGGAGGGGCTAAGGGTGAAGGAGAGCTCATCGGGTTTTGAGGATTGAACTCCCGATAGGAAAGTGAGGCCACGGTCGCGAAGGCATGGTCATATGCGACAGGAGCTAAGCTCAGGAGGGCTCACGCGTGAAAAGAGCTCATCGCAAATTGGGGATTGGAGAGGCGAGGAATTCTTGACAGAGAGAACCGCGAAACCCCAAACCCCTATACAGAGTCAGGGATAACCATGGTCAAGTGCTGAAGAGGCTGAAGGGGTGAAGAAGTAGACCTATGGGCTGGATTTGCACAGAGATTCCCGAGGGAATCTAAAGAGCCACTTCAGCTCAAAGAGAAGAAGGGATTTAGAACGATCCTGTGAGCAAGAGGTGAGTGGAAGAGACCCTGCGGGGTGATAGGTCAGACCTCTCTGCATCAGGTGGTATCAGAGCTAGTTCTTGTCTGTATATTTCAGGCAGGAAGAGGCAGAAGAGGAAAGCACTCTGATACACACATCAAGTGGTATCATAGCGGGAATTTGTTTGTATATTTCAGACAGAGGAGCAGGAAGAAGATAGAGTTGCTGAGGACTCTGTGAGGATTGTTTGCGGATAGGCAGCAATCAGGGAGACAGTCAGTAAGCCTGTGAGAAGATGAAGCTGGAACACTCAGGGATGCAGAGTGACAGCAGCAGATCTGTCAGGGAGGCAGATAAACATAGCAATATGGCTATGGAACGCCATAAGCATGCTGAACGGAAGAAGATAGAGCTGATGAGTGCAACAGAAATGGATAAAGAGCTCGCTGATATAAAGCGAGAAATGGAGGAGCTCGAACTGCGGATGAGGCAGGATAAGAAAGCCAAGTAAAGATGGGTATATGAATGGCCCATGAAGACGCCAAAGGTGAAATGGCCAGTCAGGGAGATGATGGTCAAAGGACAGTGTAGGCTGTTGAGAAAATGGCTGAGGTATGCTGAAAACCTCAGGCCCATAGAAGAGGAGGAGATGGTTCAGGTATGTGAACCAGAGATTGGAGACATTCTCGGTGAGGAGAATGATCAGAGATCGCTGCGGGATCTCATAGACTGCCAGGAGGGTAGTGGAGAGTTTCCATATTGCCATATGGGCAAGGGAACAAAGAATGAATTGGGATCATCTGAGGATCTCAAGCACTGCCAGGTGGGCAGAGAAGTAGAAGTTCCAGTTTTCCATGAGGGCAACGAGTTGAGATCAGTTGAGGATCTCACRGACTGTYAGGAGGACARYGAGGKAATTTCAMATTGCCAGCTGGGAAAYGATGAGAGATCRCTGAGGGATCTCGAAGACTGCCAGGAGGGCAGTGGAAGCGTATTGAACTGCCAGGTGGGCAGAGATGAAAATTTGGGACCATMTGAAGGTCTCATAAAGAGTTCAATTCAGYAAGGAGTGCTGATGAAGATGGGATCGGTTGATCTCATRKTCTKCCAGGRRRGCARCAGAGACATCCCATATTGCCAGGTGGGCAGGGATGAGYAGATGAGACTATCTGTGGGTCTCATAAACTCAGAAGTGAGTTGGAATCAGCCAGGGGAGCTGACAGAGCAGGTGAGCTCAAAGGTGAATCTGGATCAGCAAGTGCAGCTGACAGCGATGGAAGAGCAGAATGGTATTCTGATGATTGGGGGAATTGAAATATTCCTACCATCTGCCCAGGAGGAGGAAAAAAATTCTGTTGCAGATGATACAACAACAGTAGGGGAACAATCAGATATGACTGTCAGAAAAGAAGAAAAATGGGAGCATACTTTGGGAGCTGCCCAAGAGGATAAAGAAGAGAGTGAGCATTCTGAGGAATGGCTCAACGCATTCTGCATTGAAGCTGAAGAGACTGCAACAAGGGAATTTGCAGCAGAAGCAGAAGAAGAGGATGATGAGCATTCTGAGGAATGGCTCAGCATTTTCATCCATGAAGCTGAAAACAATGCAACAGAGGAGGTTGCAGAAGCAGAGGAGGAAGAGGCAGACAACATTTGCTTTGCTGATCTATGGGATCAGATGGAAGCCTTGGAAGAAAGGGTGAGAGCGCAGAGCATGCACATCCAACAGTTGAAGTTGGAAATAGATAAGGAAGGCGTGGGAGATCATGATGATCTGCCCAATGGCCATAAATTTTTGCAGCTGAGGAGACTGCAACAACAGGACCAACCACTGGAGCAGCTGGATGAAGTGATAGAGGACATCAGGGAGCTAATGTTGAAGTCAGCAAACACTACCAGCAGGGAGCAGCTGGGCAGAAGGAAAGAAGAAGCAGCAGCAGTAGTAGCGCAGCAGAAGCAGTAGCAGCAGCAGGATGGAGTGAATGGAAAGCTCCAAAGACTTATTTGGGATCCAGGAGGATTTCCAACAGCTATAGGGGAAGCTCATGACTAGGAGCTCATGATTTTTGCAGCTGTGGAGTATGATGCAGGAGCATCGCTCCATATCATCTAACCAGCCAGCCAGCCACGTCAGTGCGCACGCATTCAAGGATGAAAGGGAGGCGTAGTCCTCATTCAAATTGGATTTTAATGTAATTTAATGTTTAGGCTGGTGAGCCATGGAATCCATGCCTTTGCATAGGCTGTAGATAAGATAGGAATTTATTGTAGATCGGCTAATATCTAGATCCAGATGCTGGACTAGACAGCCATTGATTGTAATTGATTAGAGTAGCTGAAGTTTGGAGGGAAGCGCTCGATTGAGCCCTCTCATGTAAAATAGATTTTCAGACCTCATTTTGAGTTAGTGGGAAGATTGTAGGAGAAGAGCCAGAGAAAGCTCAGGAACACCATTTTAAAATACAGGCGATTGCCATTTTTAATATAAAACAGCAGTAGTTTTTCCTACATATGTTCTGTCTTATATGCATGTCTATGGGTGTTCATTATATGCTATGATTGTGTGTTGTTATCATGCCATTACAGGGAGTGTGCTTGATTTCAGGTTGAGGGTTTTTGAGGTTTCATGTCAGGAGGGCATGGAAGAGTGTTGCAGACTCTGAATACCGGTGCATGAGTGCACTTTTGAACACTGTGGGGTTCAGACAAAGACGTGCTGAGGCACAGGTCTGAAGTCAACAACTCAGGAGAAGGAAGACCTGTGAGGTTTCTGAACACCTCAGGAGGAAAGGCTGTGTATCTGAGACACAGTTGCAGATAGAATCACTGAGGATTCTGTAGGAGCTCTGCCAGGTGGGCATTGAGCATAAGCACGAGGTGCTGGAGAAAGAACTCTGCTGAGAGTTCAGAGAAGACCAGAATTACTGAGGATTCTGAGAGCTCTGCCAGGAGGGCATTGAGCAGGTGGAAAGGGTGCATAGGGGAAACCCATAACTACTGAACGTTCTGTGGGGAAGAGACTCCGCCAGGAGGGCGTCGAGAAAGTGTGCGAGTAGACACTGAAGTGAAAAGAACTCCTTGAGTTTTGGAAGTTGAGGAAAGATCCACTGAGGTAACTTTCATTGGGTTGCTGAACACCTAGAGAGGCTCAGTGAGAAGTTGTTTGAGCAGCAGGATAGCCAGGGAGGCGTCAGTTTCTCCGTCTAAGGGAGAAGAAGGATAAAAATCCCCCAAGGGGTCTGAGTACTCGTAGAAGCTCAGGACAGAGAGAGCTTTGTGTGCGAGGACTTCGTAGGAGAGTGCAAGAGTTGGAATAATACTTTAAGGATTCAGAAGGAGGCAAAAGCCAAGGAAGGGAAACGTTGTATACGCGCGGCGAGACTCAACGTCAGGGAGTCCGCAGAGAAAAGAAGACAAGGCTGAGGCCTTGGGAAAATCTAAATTCCCTTAAGTCTGGGAAGAAATCGCGCAAGCTTAGGAGGAGCAATAGGAGCCATCCGATCGGGAAGAGAAAGAAGATTTGGACCGTTGGTTTTACGCGTTCAGGAGGAGCTCAGGAGGAGCGACAGAAGGAAGGAGACCGATAGCCGTCGGATCTCATATAGAAATCCCGTCAGCCGTTAGATCGGGAGAAGGTGCGCAGAGTTTAACCTCAGGAGGAGGAGCGCACTGGGAGGATTTATCTGAGCCGTTAGATCTTGGATCAGATCGCCGACAGTCGTCGGATATGCAAGAGTCATGCGAGAGTTAATCCCGTGAGAAAGAGGAGAGAAGTCTCGACGGGCATCGGGATATTGGCCATCGGGAAATCGGAGTTCTCGAGGTCATGAGAACCGGAATTTTGAAAGTCTCAAAATCCCGAGAGTTAATCTGAGCCATCCGTCTGAAAAGGGACATGTGTCACGCGTTCGTCCGTATCGGAGATCTGAGGCACCAGGCATCGAGACTTGCAGGTCTCGAAATGCCGACAAGATCAAAGCCGTCCATCTGAGGGACAGGTGTCGGAGATCAAGCGACCGTAGGCATAAGCATTCATTGGGAAATTGGAGTTCCTAAGGACAAGAGGAATGGGACATTGGAAGTCTCGAAATCTCGACGAGATCGGGACCGTCCATTTGGAGTGGACGCGTGGTAGCGATCGAGAGCTACCGGGGGAAAACTCGACAGGAGGCTTCATTGGTAAATCGGGAATTTGGATATTGGAGATCCCGGGAGTAAAGAATTCGTGCATTAGGGAATCGTGATCTGCGATTCCCTGACAAGATCTGAACCGTTCGCTCGGAGGACACATGTCAAAGGATCCCAAGGAGTCGGGGATCGGCATATCGAAGTTTCCGGAGGCAAGAAACTCTTGCAGCTCGAAGTCGCGATTCACGATATTCCGACGGAGGAGCGTGTGGGGCCACCCACGTGCTCAGTGAAGGACAGGTGGCAGATCAAAGGTCGGGAGCCAATTGGAAGACAGAGCTGTAGTGGGAGCCAACTGTCAGAACAGAAGAGGAGGAGGACAGTGCCGAGGTGGAAGACAACTGTCAACTAAATGGAGAATCGGGAATTGGACGATCGGGAATCTCGTAGGTGTTTGCATCATGACATTGAAAACCCCAAAACCTCGATGGAGAATCTGGCTGTGGTCATATGCGAGTAGGTCACATGGACCAGAGCCTAGCCAGGAGGGGCTAAGGGCGAAGGAGATCTCATCAGGTTTTGAGGATTGAACTCCCGATAGGAAAGTGAGGCCACGGTCGCGGAGGTGTGGTCATATGCGATAGGAGCTAAGCTCAGGAGGGCTCGTCCGTGAAAAGAGCTCATCGCAAATCGGGGATTGGAGAGGCGAGGAATTCTTGACAGAGAGAACCGTGAAACCTTGAACCCCGATACAGAGTCGGGGATAACCACGGTCAAGTGTTGAAGAGGTCGAAGAGGTGAAGAAGTAGACCTGTGGGTCGGATTTGCACAGAGATTCCCGAGGAAATCTAAAGAGCCACTTCGGCTCGAAGAGAAGAAGGGATTTAGAACGATCCTGTGAGCAGGAGGTCAGGTGGAAGAGACCCTATGGGGTGATAGGCCAGACCTCTCTGCATCAATTAACAAAGTATTTGAGCATCGAGAATTTCTCTTGATGTAGAGAAACAATGGGCATTGATGCCCTGGATTGTTGACTACGTAATCATGTGACTCGCTATATACAAAGAAAACAACAAGTGGGAGAATGTTGGGTATGTTATCCCCATTTTTTGGGATGACTAAGGAGATGATGTATAGAGGCCCTCAAGTTGTAGATATGGAGTGTCGAGAGACCACATGACTAGCAGTGTCGACTTACACATACAAAATCCCATTCTATCACCGCATTCTGATCCATTGTCAGTGCATCCACCACACCAACTAGATTTTGGAAGGCATATGGATCTTGCTCCATGTGGTACAAGTCAGGTATTGTGGCAGGTAATCAACCTAATATTTAAGGCATTTAAACATGTTGTATTTAAGCTTCTTTTGATTATAGAATGCATTCTTAGACGTTATGATTTTGACCCTATCTCACCTTGGTGAGTGTCATAGATTTACTAGTAATTGGCCAACCTTTGGGGAAGGTTTGTGACTAGGGGTCCCTTAAGGTGTTATTGTACCATTTCCAACCATACTTACCACCTTCCACTCATTACACTTCCATCATATTGTCTTATTCTAGGCCCTTCAAATTTAGTGACTCAAGAAGGGCATGTACCTCATTTCATGGGAAGAAGGGGTTGAAGGCCCACATGGATTGTTATTGGCTAGAAAAGATAAAATCCTAAATATAGACCTTCCATATGCTTCGCCCAGGGATCCCCGAGAAAGAAATGAAACACTTCTCTGTAAGAAAAGGGGGACCTACAAAAATAAATGATAGTGAATGCTTAAGGGTTTAGTTGGAGGATTGGAGGTCTCATCACGAGCCAACATATCATAATCATAGGTATTTAATGGTATGAAATTACCATCATCTGGTCACCAAGCCAGGTTAGTGGCTCTTAGTGACACAACTGAGAGAAAGGGGTTCTCATCACGAGCCAAACTTCTCATTTCTACAAGGTATTGTGAATGACATTGTCGCTATCTAGACACCAAGCTAGGATAGTGGCCTTCAACTTGTTCCTTGAAATATGAAATAATGGAAAGAAGACGGGCTTGGAAAAAAAATGCATCGCAAATGAAGGTTCCACACACCTGTTATAGAAAGATTTGCCTCACCCTATGAAAACTTTCACAGTAGGCCTTTTTCCATTTCCCTATGCAGAATTGAAGTCCCTTTTTGCAAATCCCAGAGCTAAAAAAAATAATTTTCCACATATATTCACCCTACCTATAGTATAACATTTGTATATGTAAGTTGCACCACTACAACCCGCGTACAACAGGATTTGTGCCCAAAATTAAAAAATGGTGTCGGGTTTCCATGTCACATCATGAGATCCATGATCATTGACCTTCCATATACTGGAAACGTTCCGAATTGACCCTTCAGTTTCACTAGAAGGATACAATGAGAAAAATCCGAGCTATGGAAAAGAGAGGAGAATAATTCAAATTTGAGAGAAAAGTTACTCTGGATAAATTATTCACTTCATATTGAGTCTGTATCCCTTTGTCCTTTTAAGTTTGAACACATTGTTCAGCCCCCAAGCTCTTCCCTACATGATTGAGAACCTCATTGTATCTCTTATATGAGCTTGCCTTTGGTGGAGGATTGAAGTGGTGGAGGCACAACTAGAAGGGACTTAGTTTCTCAGTTTCAAACCATGCTGACAGGGAAGTTTGTAATTCGTTCACTTATGTTGATTACATTTTATAGAAATACTATTTTCTCGTGCAATTAATATCTTGAAAGTATTTGAATTGTTATTCCATGGGCGTATTTTTTATGAATGTTGATGGATTATGCTATTGAATGTGCTAACATTATATATTATCACCATATGATTGTGTTTCTTAGTTGTTGAGGACACGTTGCAGGTGTATTGCTTTGAATCAAGTGCTCAACGATGGACTTTGTCGAACATCTAGACAAGGTAGGCCTTTTATCTTGTCTTGATAACATATTTGTTTATATAGCATACCTGAGATCAGAGTTGATTTTTGCATTCATTTCCATCTATTGTAGTTTACCCCTAACCATAGATATATTTTCCTCGTAACATAATTGGCGACCATAATAGGGATAGAATCTTATTTTGGGGGGTTTGGAGTGTTTTTCTCCTTAGATTGCTCTCGTTTATATTGAGTTTCTTGTCGTATGACTGCTTGACAACCTCTGTTCATTCTGAGTCTGAGTTTCTTAGCCTTCTCCTTATCCTGGCTGTGTTTTGACACATATATGTGGGTATTTTCCTGATAGTCGCGTACATACACATGTTTTCCCTCTACAAGATGCATATATACACGTTTTTTCCTTGAACAATCGCGTACATCACCCTTTGTTTCTTGGTTGTTGTGTTTGATGGTTGCTGAGTAGGTTTTTATGATTGTTAAGTTTTCTTGGGTCTTTGTTATGACTGTTAAGTGTCTGTGGAATGACAAGAAACCTTTATTTGGTTGAATTTTTAGGTGGTTCCTTTCTCATCATCATTTTCATTTGATTGTCCTTGCATCTTGGGATGGGTGTTGGCTCCTTGATATCCTACCTGGTATGTCTCTGTTTACATACAATAGAGTTTTTATATCAAGTTGTTGTTCATTCCTTGCATTTTCATTCTTTTATATTGAAAATACAAAAATATTAGGCATTTTACATTGTTGGCATTTTGATCTCTTGAGTCTTTATCATTTATCTTAGTACATGTAAAGAAAGATTTCATTTTATTTAGAATTGCAGAACTGAATTGATAATTTCATTTTGAAAAGAATATAATTTATTGGGAATTGAAGTTAGGAATTTGCATTGTATTCATATTCATTTATTTTATTGCTGAGTCATAACATTATGTAGCCTTCTCCTTTTCTTCTTGGATTTTCTAAATTCGAGCCTCTGTCGCATCTGTTAATCTTCTCAATTGGGCAGGCTCATCTCCCAATTCTGCAGTCTCTGATGAGGAAGGCATAGTAGGTACTGTGTGGATAACTTGAATATCTTGTTGTATCTCCTTCAACTCCTTCTCGACCCTTACATACAGTTCTTCCTGCTTTGCTCCATATCTCTACAAGAGATCTTCAGACGCATCCTCCATCACTTTGCGGTCTAGACTGATATCATCCTCTGAGAGCATATCCTTTAGCTGGGGCTTGCTGGCACGGGTCTTCTTTCTTGCTGAGGGTTTCTGCAGAGAAACTTTCCTCTTCTTCGGTGTTTTTGTCTCGATATGGGGATCCTTTGGCGGTGTAGCTTCACCTTCTCCTTTATTTTCTCTTTCATCCCCTCCTACTTTTTCATTTACTTCATCTCCTCCTCCTACGGGTGAGCTAGATCCATTTTATTCAAAGGTGTTGTCTTCCTCATAAGTCTGTACATCCTGGACTTCCTCCTTTTTCTTTTTCTTCTTCGTACCGGTCTGTCTGACATGCTCGACCCGAGTGACCAAGGGGCTTCCTATGATATCAACGTCGAATAGTTATGCATCTACAACTGGTAGAAGGAACTCCTCCGACCATTCCTTGGTGTTATGCTCCATGTCTTTGTCGGTCATCTTGTAATAGGAATGTAATTATTCCTTGTTCTCATCCATGTGCGTAGTGATATATATGAAATTTCGATCTTCGCTGAACTTAGCGATTGCTCTGTACTGGTGCAAGGTGCATGGTGTCATGCATGAGAATTCCTCTATGGCCACCTTTAGTTGCTGATAGTAGGCATGGAACACTGCGTTCAACTGCCATTTCTTCGACATGTCATTTGTGTACCATAATGTAGAAAATATAGCTGCCAATGGCTCCAATGGTTTAATTTTTGAAAAGGTTTCTCCCTTAGGAATTTGCCAAGCGAAAAATACAATCAGCACAAGTAGCTAGCTGAAGTGGAACTTGTATCCCTGATCCTACACTTCGCAACAGTCTTTCTCAAGTTTCTTGACAAGGTAGCTCACCCAATTCATCTGCATCCCATCCATGCATTTTCCTGCAAGGTCCACCATGAACCTGATGATGTGCGTGGGGCAATTCTTTCTAACAAGCTTTCCAACTATGAGTTAGAAAGTGGGTGTACTGCACCATCCTGGATAGAGGTTACCTTGTAGCCTCACTTTCCCTTTTCTACTTCACCCTATTCCTCCTTTATGCGTTGTGCCAGTGAGCGGTCCGAGGCCTTCCTTGGGTAGAACTTATGAGGGTCAGGTCCTTGCATGATCAATCCCGTAATTAGGTGGATCAATGTCAGATCCACGGTAATTCACCTGTCGATCTGCAGGTATCCACCATGATAGAATAAAAAGAGGAGTTTAACGCAAGTGTTAACCTCCTGATGTCGACAAAAATGAGGAATCTTCATCATGTTAACTATAGTGGACTGTGATAGCCAGGGATGATTTTAAGGATGAAAAATTATTTTAAAATGTAGAAACCTTGGCAAATATTACTAATCCTTCATATGTCAGCTATAAATGTTTGGCGATATTTTTGTAAAAATATTCAAGTTTCTAAGTATTTTATATAGTTTTTATAAATTTTTGGTTATTTTTAAGGTAAAATAATTTTATCCTATAGAATTTGGGCGAATCATTTTTAAAATAGCAAATCTCAGTTTTGGAAAAACCATGGAAAATTATCCCATGAGTGAAATTTAGCCCCTAAAATCATCCTTGGTGCCAGCTCCTTTATCCATGACTGGGCGACAATGTGAGGTTTCTTCCCTGTGGTCTTCGTTAAGTATCTATGAGGGGCGAGCATGGCGTAGTTCTTTATGTATCCAAGGTTAAATTCATTGTTCTTCATGGATGGGATCTGTCCCAATTGGCTTCCAACTACGTTTATTTTGTTCAAAATGTATGCGGTGATCAAAGTGTACTTGTAGTCCCGTGGGATGTTGTTGTGATTAACCACTCCAGCCAAAGGCGAGATATAATCAGGTAAGATCGATGGGATCTTCTTCACGTTAGCCAGATTGTCGTGATGCTGACTTCGCTTCTCAGTCATGGGGTTAGTTGGGCTTGAACGTCATCTAGTCAAAGGGGAATCCTGGAGTCCGCTAGTCGACAATGCCTGAACACCTTCAGACATAGCTCTATCAACCATAAACTTCTTAAGAACCTCTTCGAAGAAATTCTCTAACTCAGTCTGTTCACCCGACATTCTCTCTTTTAAACAGACAGGTTGGGGTAGGCGAACAAAAAGATGGAGTAAAAAACAAATGGTGAGGTATCGGTTCTGAAATCACAGTTCGACTCACAATTAGTTCTCATCTAATCGCGGGAGGCAAAGAGTGGTCCTGACACAGTGTTGAACGGGTTAAATAAGAGAGTGTCATAACAAATTCTTCTAACGAGAAGGAATGCTTTCATTAATGTGAATCTGTCTGTTATGGCATGGTCTCAATATACAACAATGGTCTATCCACCATAAATGTGTTTTCTATCCGTTCTGGAGCGTCATTCCAATGGTCGGGGTGCCTCCAATAGTCATATAGCTTTTCCAGGGTGAAGTCCCATTCTGCACGGTTCTGCTCTTCTGGTGAGGTTCAAATCCTGCAAACCTGCCTCCTGCGAAGTCTTCCATTTGTTCTCTATAACTTCCTGTAGCTTTTCCAACTTGGCTTTCTTCTTACTGATCTTCCTTACCTTCTTTCTTTTGATCTGAGTCTCTCTAATTGTTTCTAGATTCCTCTTTCCATTCTTATTCCTATATTATTCTGGCGTAGTGACTTCACACTACTGATGTGCTCTCAAAGGGTTCGAAGTTAATTTCCCTTCCCTTAACACTTCCTGGGTGGATACACTTTCTTCTTGCATGGATAGGTCCTTCAAACCTTCTTGCGTTCTTTCAACCTCGACAACTAATTATCTTTCCTTTTGTTGCTTCGACTCAACTTCTCTTTCTTCTATCAGTCGATCTATTTTTCTAGCTATGAAATCCCTTAGTTCTCACCTTTTATTTTCTTTAGCTGCTTCCTCTGCTTTCCTTCTGATCTGATCTTCCTAAATCCAAGTCTTACCTAACAAAAGAGGGAAAAGGGGCATTGTTCTCAACAAACTTAATGACTTCAAATTCCTCTTCAGTTGATGTTCCATGAATAATAACAAGTACATTAGTAATTCTTCCACATAAGGTTATCATCTTTCCTTTGAATAAATCTATTCTTCCCAATTAATATACTATAGTAGGATTTCCTAAAATTTCCCTAGTGCTTTCTGTCATAATATTCACTTGTGTTTCCTCATCCAAAACACAGTCCATGTCAAAGTCTCTTATTCTTTCACTTATGCGTTTTTTTACTTTCAAGATCTCTGGTAAACTGAAATCTTTGTGATCATCCATCATTTCTTTCAAATGTGATAATCTAATTTGAGCCTTCCTTGATTCTTTCTCTTTATGATTCTCTAACATACCCTTAGTCTCTTGATAATTTTCTTGTTTCATATTCATTTGTTCGACTTTAGAAATCATCTTTGGGAAATCCTCAAGTTCATGACCAACGATTTTACAACAAAGACAAATAGGGCCTATACGAGGGCATTCCTTAGCAAGATGTGTCGATCTTCTACAGTTATAACATAGTGTCAATCCTCTCTTTCTCTTGTATGTTCCCTAACTTCTCCTGTACTGTGCACTAGGATCACAGTGCTGGACTTGCAATATGAAAAAATTATTTCTAGGTTCCTGCATCCACTTATTAGTCCAAAAATTATTTCTATGCATAAGAATAACATATATTTCTTCATTTCTATTAGATTTACTTAGATCAATTCTTTCTTCCAACTGTGCCCTAGCTTTTAGACTAGGACAAAAGCTATTAAACATACCTAAATTCATGCTTTTGAAAAAAAAATTCCCACTTATCTTACTCTTATCAAATCACAAAGATTTACCTCTTTCAAGATCTTACCACAAAAATTCTTTCTTAGCACAGAGCTTCATAAGTCAAGTGAAATATTGTGCACTACAACAATAGATCTACTCACAGAGCTTCTCTTTTCTTTACCTCAGTTCCCAACAATCACAGTTTCAGTCCTGACAATGGAACCATTTGTTGGCATAGGGGCAGACCCAGGGTTCAACTCTTCAATAGTGCACCAAAAAATCCCTAAATACTGACCCTTTCGGCAACACCTGTGAAGCAGGCGAAGTATCACCCGAGGTAGAGGCCGGGGGGGGGTTATAGGACTTAGGTGACTGTAACCAAGATGGGACACAGATCTGTGATTACAATTACTTCGCAAAGTACTTAAGAACTACATGCATTAGTTTATCAACTTTATTCACATTGTAGAACAAACCCTAAGAATAGATCGACACAGTAACATTGAAAAAATACACATCTCACTTAGCATCATAAGTTAGATCTAGCACATTCAACATAAATAAAGCACTAAGAATTCATAGATCTATCTATCATACATAACAATCAATGCACTAAGTAGACCCACGACATAAACATCATAGCACAAATAAAACCATCAACACATGATATATGTGGTTCACCCCAGTGTGGGGCTACGCCCACCAACTGCTTCTTCTTCTTTATTAGGCTTCAATCTCGTACATTCATATTCTCTTGTGCACTAAGCCACATAGCCAAGATTTGCACTGGACATGTGATCTGCGCACTAAGCACTAGACCCACCTTCCAAAAACTAGTTCAAGGAACAAATCTAACTCTTCTATTAAGCACAGAGCCTTACATACACAGTCGATTGCACTAAGCAAACCAAAACTACTTTCACTTAGCCCTGCAAGCCACCTAGACTTCACTTCTAGTACTGCACATCCTTATAATCTTATTCTTATTTATACTTTTACAATAAGGCCTAAACATGGGAGAACCCATGGGCCGACATCCCATAACCCTTTACAAAAAACCCTAGGAACCCCTTGCTGAGTCCAGAAAGCCCACAAAACAAGTGAGATCCGCGATCTCAGCTTTGCATGGGCACTCCTTCCTCGATCATTGCGTCGAATTCCAAAAAGTGGTCAAACCTGACCGAGATTTACTCAAAAATTGGTCGAGGGCCAATAATTTTCTTGTAGGATAACTATCCATCGAGTGAATTTGTTGTTTATTTGGAAATGACTGAGCAAGTAGTGCATAGGGTTAGAATCTTCCACAACCTTGGTATTTTGAAGTAAGATGTAATGATGTATTTTTTTGACTACGAGGAGAACTGCTCGGGATAGTTTTTCTTCATGGATGTATTTCAAAGGTGAATCGAAGAGGTTCTTGATGATATAGTAAATGACGTGCTCCTAACCATCATCACCTAGTTGAACTCAAACTTATGCAACTAAAACCTCTGAGGATGACAGGTATAGGATATAATCCTTGTTGAATTTTGGGGGACTGATCAAGGGGGATTTTTTGAGTGCTTCTTTCAATGAGACAAAAGATGTTTAGGCATGTTGGTCCCAATGGAAGGGGATATCATGTTGTAATAAATGCAAGAAGCCATGGGAGTGTAAGGTGCTATCGAGGAAAAATCAACGTAGGAAGTTGGATTTTCCTTGAAGGCTTTGCAATTGTCACAAATTATTTGGAAAGGGGATCTTGTTAATGGCTTCGACCTTGAGGGGTTCCACTATGATTCCTTCTTTGGAAACAATAAAACCAAGTAGACGTATTGTAGTTACACATAAAACACATTTGAGGGAATTCTATGGGATATCGAAGACAATGTTGAAATACAAGGTGTAAATGTTCCAAATGCTCAGAACTCTTCTTAGCCAGAGCAATGAGATCGTCTAAGTAGGTTAGGATGATATGGGAGAGATCATGGAAAGTGTATGTAGTGGCTTGCTAGAATATAGCACCATCGTTTTTAAGACTAAATGTCTTAACCCAATAGGCAAAGGTGCCCCATGGGGTGGTAAATGCAGTTTTGTATTGGTTTGCATGGCGAATATGGATTCAATTGTAGCTGGAGAAGCCATCCAGTAATGATAGGACTTTTTGTTTGGTGTAAGTGTCAATAATTTGATAGATGAATGGAGTGGGAATGTTGTCCTTTGGACATGCTTGGTTGAGATCATGGAAATCGATGCATACATGAATGGTTCCTTGTTGAATGGAATAGGATTGGAAACCCATGATATGCGATGGGGTATATGAACCCAGTTGATCATAATTTATCGATATCTTCTTTGATAGCCATGGATTTTGAAGGGTGAAGTGGTCTTTTCTTTTTGGAAAACGGGGGAAACATCTGTCCATGTGTCAATGTGATGTTTGACTATGGCAGGGTCTAATCTGGGAATTTATGTGTATGACCAAGTGAATACGTCTCAAAATTCTTGAAAGAGAGATTTGTAAGAAGTGGTCTCCTCAGGGGTGCATGTAGCACCAAGGGTGAATTCTTTGATGATTCTTGGTTTGATTGAAATGTTTATTTTGATGGTTGGGAATATTTTTTCCATGTTCCCTTCTTCAAAGGGATTGGGTTATTAAACCAATCAACATGTCACGAGGGAAGGAAATATTTAGTTTCAATTGCATAGACCTGAGGGTTTAGGTCGGGTTGAAATTATTATTTGGTTAAGAAGAAATAACGATGGTGCATCTCGTCCCATGGATAGTCTGGTGTTGTCATGGCCTTGATGATATCTTCACCAGAATGGAAAATGTGTAAGAACAAGGGGCCTTCAGAGGTTTGAACAGGTGGGAGAGGTGTGCTAGTGCCCAATGTTTGAAGTATATTGGTGAAAAGTTCATTATATATGGAAGTGAGACAAGATTCAGATGAGGTAGAATTGGTATCCCCTAGTGTGGTTGGTGGGGATGGGTCCACTTCACTAGATGAAATACACCATATGTCAAAACTGGTGTTTGCATCGTGAGTGATGGGAGGAGGTAAAATATCAAATAGAGGACTTACTAGTGAATTGGGTGGGTTTGGTGGCAATTCTTATGATAGTTGCGGAATGGGTATGGCCAGAGGAGTCAAAGGAAGAAGGTTGGACCATGGAGGGGGAATTATGTCATTTTTGGGAGAGGGAATTTCTAGAGCCTAGTCTGATGGAGGGGGGGATGGGTTGGAATGGGTGGGATGGAAGCCCTATAGCATTCCCATCCTTCAATAATGAGTTAGAACCTGTACATGTAATGATCCATATGGTAACATAATGTACATGGGCATCGTAAGAATTCATTTACTAACATAGATATGTAGTAAATGGCCTGAGAGCTAGTACTAGTTGGGGGATTGAGAGGACTCTGACAATGGTATTTGTATTACTTCTACCAAAGTCTCCCAAAAGTTAGGGAGAGTTGGGTAGTTCTATGTATAATGACCATATTCTGAGCATATGGATCATGTGTGGTTGGTATGCAGGCCCTTCTTCTTGGAGGAAGAGGATTTGGTCGGGGTAGGTGCCACTACGGGGGTAGGGAGTAGTGGTGTTTCTTTGGGAAGTTGAATTAGATGGTGTAATTCAAGAAAAGTAAGGAAAAGGTTGTTTGGGTGTATGACCATTGTAGGGAGTGTGCATGGTGGTTAGACACAAGGTTGGTTTGTTCCTTTATTTTTCTTGTTACCCCCTTTGTTGGTAGTGGGGGTGCAACTATAAAACTAGTAGGAAGTTGTTGGGTTTAGATGATAGGTGTGGTAGGTCCAACAGTGGGTTGAACTGGGAGCGATGGTGTTGGTACCATAGAAGGAGGTTCGAGATACCACACGAGAATGACAATAACTATATTTGGTAAGGTGAGAGTAGCAGTGAGTTGATAAGCTGACACACCAGGTGGTGGATAAAAGAATGAAATTTGGGTTAGGGCTTGAAGGACTATTTTCCAAATGGGTGGTAAGGAACCTAGAATTTTCTCTAGGCTTGGTTGTGATGTTGGAGTTTCTATGATGATTGGGGTGACATGTTCATTGAGGGTAGGTTCGTCTAGAATTTCGACACTAATTGAAGTAACAAAACATACTTGTGTGGACTCGATATGTGGGGAAATGGGAGTATTTCCTTGATAAGAACCTAGGAGGGAGGGGTCTTGGAAGATTCTTGGTATGACGTCAAAACCTGATGATATGTCAGCACTAGACCATATGAGGGGGAGTACATTATCAATGTTGTTGGAATGATTAGGCTTGTAATGTGTTAACTAGTTAATGGTGACTATATTACTGTTATGGGGGAAGAGCATGGTGTGAAAAATAGATGATGGAACTACCTTCATGGAATACATGTAGCTACGTCCGAAGAGGATGTTGTAATCTAATTGAGAATCGATAACTTTGATGTCGATGATAACAATTTTTCCTCTAGGTTATATGGGCACATTTTGGTAGAGGCCTTTCGGTTGTGATGGGAGACCATCATATGCTCGAAGAGTAATGGTAGATGGAATGAGTTCAGGGGATTTGAGTTGTTTCCATACATATTTGGACATGATACATGTGGATTTCCCTTCGTCGATGATGCATCGATGGATCGGGAGGTTATGAATTTTGATTGGAATTTGGAAAGACACCAATGATGGTAAACATGGTTCACTGTTGTTTATGTCAAAGGTGATCATACAGGTATCTTATGGGTCGAATGCCCCCAAGGTTGAGAGAAAGGATTTCCATTGGGATGGACAAGTCTGGAGGACGTCCAATATAAGCATGGCTACCAGAGATATTTCCAAGTCATCAATAAGGTTTTATGAGTGTGTTGGCCTAGCATGGGGATTGTTGACTTTCTTGCATAATGGTATGAAAGGAATCCAAGTGGTGGTCTTTGTGTTTCTACAGGGAGTGATCAATGGTTTCCTTGCTAGTATTGGGGTGGAATACATATTGGTTAGGTTAGAGTTGGGGGGCATACCATATTGGCGACTACGTGTTTGAAGAAGGATTTCCTCTTCAGTGGTGAGGAGGATGGGTTTATCGAAGAAATTTCTAGATTGGGGTGGCCCTAGATTAGGATGTTGTCCCATCTATGGAGAGGGGTGTTATTGCTTGCTCGGTGTTAATAAATCCTTGATGGGGGTTCAAGTTTTGGAGAACTACGAGTGTTTGAGGTTGCAAATAGTTTTGGGGTATTTTCAAGGGACCTTGTGGTGTAGGGGGTCATTGGGTATTCATTGACTCTTTCATATGTTTGTGCTCAACAATTTGGGGGAAATGATGAGTATAATGACCATACTCACCACATAATGCACAAGGGAATTTTGTTTGAAGATTGTTGTTTCTCCCTTGTCATGGTTGGAAATTTTATTTCCCCCTTGGGGGTTTTAGTTATCCCGAGTTTGGTTTCCCCCAATGGGGGGGTTTGGTTATTGGGGGTTTCCCCCTTGGCCCTAGTTTTTATATTTTCCATTTCAGCAATTTTTGTTGGATTGAAGAGGGGTGTTGGATTTGTTCAATTGTTTGAACATTTGGACTTGTTGAAGATGGGAAGGTTGAATAAAATTTACTCCTGCCTAATTTTTTCCATGTGGTGGGGAAACAGGTTGGGGAGGGCCAGAGAAGGGGTAGTGTAGATTATTTTTGGGAATTTCATACTGATTATATGAAGTGAGAGGAACCCACTAGTGTTGGTCTGATTTGATGTGGTCAGTGACGGGCCTGGGTGTGGTACATGTTTTGGGTTGGTGGAGGGTACAGGTACACATGTTCCCATTATGAGGGGGAAGGTGCCATGAATATTGGTTGAGGTGGTGGAGGAGGATAATATGTATTTCCTCCATACGACGATTAGTATTGAGTGGCCCCAAACATGGGTACCAATTGAGTGTGTGGGTGAGTATGGTCCATGGACCCAATTAACCCATCGACAATGTGTGATGTTCCAAGTTTTTCTTGACCAAATGGTAGATGGAAAGGAGCATCGGGTAACAATGTATAAATATACCTATATTGAGAGTAAATAAAGTCAGAATGTTGGGGCTTAGTGATATCCTCGTATTTATTTTGAGGGAAATTGGTGGAGACATCTTTGGTGAGGAGAGGGACAAGTGATTTGAGGAACCAATCTAGCCATTGTTGTGGGATGGTATCCACTTTGCAAATACTTCTTCTTATTTTCCATTCATGAATATGATCGGTGATATGGATGGCTAAAGTTTGTTTGAATTTGGATAGAATTTCGAAACCAGTGGCGTAGCGCACTAGGAGTTGGAAGAAATATAAGAAGGCCTTTGCCAAATAATCAAAGGTTGAGTGGGACTTGAATTTTTTGTCCACATACCATTTTGCAGAGGGACTAGTGAGTGTTCTTTGAAACAATCACATGCGGAGGGAATTTTCCATAATGCTATTGGAATAAAACCACAAGTGAAAATACATGATGGGATTAGTTGGGTCATCTTCAGGTTTGCCTTCGAATTTGGGAATATCGGAAGGCAACTTGGTGGGAATATTTGGCCAAGTGGGGTCACATAATATGGGATAATTCATCAATTTGGTCAACTATGGGATGTTAAGAGATGCCAAGTATGGCATGGATGAGGGGGTGACAGCCATGGTATGATGTGGTTGAGAATATGTTCCTTGTGAGGATGGTTTGGAGTTTGTACCTTGCGAAGAAGGTTGGGCTCTACCTTGTTTTGGTGGAGGACTAGTAGATGGATTTTTTTGGGTATTGGTTCCTATAAAAGTGGATCCAAGCAAGGTTGATCCTAGAAATGTGGCACTTACTGGTGTGTGTGATGGTTGTGATAATGTGTCAGCCAAACTGGGGACACCTCCCAAAATTGGGGATAGGTTTATCAAATGTCGAGACCGACGGGGATGCTATGGTTCCCATATGGTTTTAGACTATATTTGGATGTGTGAAAGTGGTGGTGAGGAGAAATAATAGAACTAGTGCTTTGAAAACTATCTCAACAATTTGTTTTAAAAATGTATGTAATGAAATGATGGAAATCATACATAAAGAAAGTAACAATGTAAGATGGTTGAGGGTATCATCCACATGGGGGAAAAAGAAAATGCGTGTTTCCTAATAGAACTATCATCCTTCCTCTCAAATAACACTGAGCCTCCAAAAAATCACTCGTCAGTGGGACCAGAACCCATTTGAGGAGAAGGTATTGAAGGGATGAACAATCAGTTACAATGAGGGGTGAAGGGGGCATATCCCATAAGTACTGGCTATATTTCCCAAAAACCATTCAAAATCTTATCGAGGTGTGGTTGTAGCCCAAAACTACCACCTTGGGTAGATAAAACCTAGAATTGGAAACTAAATCACCTCGATCAAGTACAAAATTTATATTTTCATCCTTATAAATCGGTCACACGATGGATGCTTTCCAAGGGTTGGGTGACCCAAGGAGGCACACACAAATTAACTCGACCTCGACCTTTGATCCTTCATGGGTGTCTCCATACCTTATGATATAGGAATGCTTGATTGGGAGGATTTTGGTACCCTTTTTTTCAACTTTCTAAGTTTCAATGAGAAAACGATAATGGGGAGTTATTTGGATACCTATCCCCAAAATCGTAACTTTGAATACAATTCTCTTTTGGTGTTCCTCTTGTGGAGGTTAGAAAATGTGTTGTTTATGGTTTCTTTTAGTATGTGAAAGTAGGCTATGAAGTTGGGGTCATGGGAGAACTTCGTTGTTTAAAAGTGGTGTGACCAAAATATTGGCACTAAACAAATGAATCCCTTTTGATCCTCCCAGATCACTTATGGGTGTAGGGAGAAGAGCATACTATGGTTTCAAGTCTCTAGTAAAAATATTTTGAATATGTGATGATGTTGTTTGCGAGAAGTGAAAGTGTGAAATGGTTTTTAATAAGTTAGTGAGCAAAGTTTTAACATGTGGACATCTCTTGGTCCTTTACAAATATTTCTTACTTCTAATTTACCAAGTTTCACAAAAAATCCTTCAAAATTTTGAAAATGCCCTAGTTAATTAGCATGGTGGGCATGTGAGTCCTTACTCTTGAGATTTTAATCTCCCTAGAATGTTAACTAATCTAAGAAATCCTTGAAACTATCTTATATTTTAGACATGTGGGCATGTATGGGCCCTTACAAAATCCTTAAACTTCCTAGGTTGTTTGCTCTAAAAATTTGAAACTATCCTAAGATTGTGCACATATGGGTAGGTGTGGGCCCTTACAAACATTTCAGGTTATGTTTCAATAATAAAACTAAGAGGTATTGGTATCTCCTAAAATAGTTTATTTAGTTGCATAAAATGAGCAAAATAAGAGGTATTGGCCTCTCCTAAAGATTGATTTTGAGAGGGAGGTGGAGATTAATTTGAAAAATATTTTTTTTTTCCGATTTCCAAGGTCACACTAAGGTGGGAGGAAAGATCATACTCCAATATTGTTAAAATAGTCCCTAGTCTCGATTTACTGTGATTAATTGCAAAAGAAACAAGAGTTGCAATGATTTTAAGATTAAATGCCACACTAGGCCATCCAAGTGGAAACCAAGGAGGTAAAAGATGCAAAGGTTATTTTATATCCCCCTAAGTGACTATGTGGGATAAGCATCTATGAAAGAATGAATCCAAAGCCTGTTTTCTATAGATTTTTCAAATTTCATAAATTAAAACTAATCTAGTTGAAGAAAATGGGATCTACAAGCCTTACAATATGGAAAAATAAGACTTGCGCGTGACTATAGAGTGAGATTGTCATGCACAACATGCACTGTGTGTAGTTGGTGAGTGTAGACAGTGTGCAGAATTGCACGGTTCATGTGACTGTTAGACCATAACCCATGCACATGCAAATAAATGGTGGGCCAAAAATTTGAAATGAATTCAACCCACATAGGGATTCATTGCAGTATCTTAAGGGTAGGATAGGCCAATTTTGGACCCTGCAAACACCAGAAACTGAGAATAACAACTCTAATAGCCTACTTGAGGAGGAATTTGAATTCCCATCCCTAGTATGGTTACCAATATGTTTGGGGATTTTGATCATAAGGGTGAGAAAAAAAATACCCCTTTGATTGCCTTGGTAAGCCAACAAAGCAACACAGAAAAACGGTTAACAGGTTAGTGAACCCAATGGAAACTAAATTAAGTAAACATTAACAAAGGATGCATGAAATTGAACACCAAGAGTAGTTACCCAATAGAGAATGGTCTTTGAAATTAAGAACACCAAGAGGAGAATGTGGGATTTATGAATCCCTAATCCTGTTAGGGAGGGCTCTTAAATCCGTCAAAGTAGAGCTATTACTCTCTTATTTTGAATTGACAATGGTGAAGAAATCTATGGAAAATATATCTAAGAGGTGGAAATATTTCCCTATGCTATACTTTCCTAAGATATTCTCAAGAGAACAAATGATTTCTCCAAGAGTATTTGGACACCATAACAATCCAATGAACTTCTTCCATTTGTGCATACGATGGACCTATATTTATAGTACCATAACGAGGTGTTTGATATCTTTCTCCAAGTGTGAATGAGAGGGATTTTTAGGTACACCACATATTTTTAGTCATCCCAAGGTGATATTTTGGGTTGATCTTGAGGTTTTGTCTTGAATTACTTCACCCTAGAAGTGGTTGAGGCCCGACCAATTCATAAATGCATCGTTTCTGCATCTACGTGGGTTTCTTCATGGATAGTCACATGGGCTACACATTGTGCACACTTGGACTTGTTTTGGCCTATGCGGATGCACGCGCACTGACTTTGTTGGAAGTGCATGAAAATTTATGTGTCTTTTAAATAGTTTCGTCAACTTTCTAAAATCGGTTCTATAAATATTGGAAGTGTGTTTTGTCTGTGTTGATTGTTTCTTCATCCATTTCCTGTATTGCTATGAGGAATTTTTTGGTGATAACAAATATCACTGAAGGCATGTTCCATGGCGCTATTAAAAGTGGCACCATAATTCATTAACGTAAAAGGAATTTGAACATAAGCATCTGTTCCCCATGACATTGTGAAAGAAGTCTTGAGTCTATCATCCTCTACCATGAGGACCTAGTTATACCCTAAAAATTGTCCAAAATGAACATCAATGCAAAACCAGTTACTTGTTGCAACAACATTTCCATGTTTGGAAGAGGATAATTGTCCTTTAAGGATTCTTATTTAAGATTCTGCAGGTCCATGTAAAGGTGTATTTCTCCATTCTTATTTCTAAACACTATAAAATTTGAGATCCATTCCGAATGTCTGATTGAAAAATTAATTCCATCTTTCCTCATATTTTTAAGCTCAATTTTTACAAAAGGATTCAATTTAGAATTGATCACCCTTAATTTATACCTAATAGGCTTGACACCTTCTTTATATGGTATTATATGCTGAATAATACTCTTGTGATATTACTTAACGTCATCATATGTCCATGAAAATATGACTTGAAATTATTTGAAAAGTCGTATGTATTGATCTGTCTCTTCTTTAGTACAAGTACTACCAACGTTTAAAATGATTAGATCTTCTGGAGTATGAATAATAAATTTCTACAGACCAAAGGGGTTGGATCCAATGGTGGAAAGCGAGGAGTTTTTCACCATTGGGCAAGGTTAAATCCTCATGAGGGCCTAACCTGAAGCCATGGCGTCACCTTGAGGTAGTGGTCAAACGTATGGTTGCACCCAGAGATACTATATTAAATGGTATCATGACCCGTGCACACATAAGTGGATCAAAGCCCACCCCCATGTCCTTCAAATTAAAGTCCCTGAGGTGTAGGACAGTTAGTGGCAGAGTGTGCTGTTAAGGTGCTCCGTGATGTTAAAGTCACTGGTTCGAAACTTGTGGGGACAAAAAATCCAACCATGTTAAGGGTTGGTGTGGCTCAGGTCGGGTGTGATCCTTGGGTTATTTTGATAGCTTAGATGCCCCTAAGTCGTGGTTTCTTAGCCACATGTTAGTCCCACATGTCACGAAAAAACTAACAAAAAAAAATAAAAATTATGCAAATCCTTGACCTTTCTGAGGGAAGGCTCATCATTTGGTTTATATTTCTACATTTGATCATCCCTTTTGAAAAGATATTCGAGTGTTATATAACCCTTTGGAAGTGAAGCAATTCTAAGGTTCAAGACCTGAAATCCACCATAATTTCCATTACTATTATTTATCAGGCGTGGTTCCAAAAAATCAACCCTTTCAATACCATGGTTTGTTGTCTCTGATTCTGAGAGAAACTTGGAAATATACTCATCAGTTTCAAAATCTTTCCAAAATTTATTATTATATGGAATCGAGGGGTAGAAAATCATCTTGATCTCAAAGGAATTAGTAGCCAAGGATGAGCTCGGGTTTAAAAGGGAGGCTACAACTACTAGAGAATTATCCTTTTGATTCCTTTCAATGGGTATGAATATTATATTAAAACAATTAAATGTCTATATGAGAGCCCATAACCTCCTTGCATAATTGCATAATTTTTTAAACATTCCTTTTTTATGGTATACCCTCTCTAGACATGATTTACCACTAGTTTAGAATCACCCATCACCACAAGTTTTGTAATTTCCATTTGGTGAGTGAGTGTTAATCCTTGAACAGGTGCCTCATATTTGGATTCATTTTTTATACATTCAAACTATATTCTGAAAGCACGGGGGAACATATTTTCTATGGGATTTTTAAAAACTACACTAGCTCCAGCTCCAAACTTAGAGCAAGAACCATTAGAGGACATTTTCCATAACCCCTTGAAGTTTAGTTCACCATTACTCTCCGCAAAAACCTCCGCATCCTCACTACATAAAATGACATAGTTTCCCATTCCATAATCAATGTAATTCTCCATTTATTCAACTCTCTTTCTCTCTAAATAAATGGGCCTCCTTTTCTTTCGAGGTACCTTGTTGAGATCTCCATATTTTTTTGTAAGTATCATGAAACTTCCATCATTCATTATATATCCTCCAACAAGAAAGCACCATTATATTCCAAGAATGACACCATATGCCACTAGAAATTCTACCACAGCTATAGTAAATATTTTTTTGATATGTGGTGTGGAACTTACCATGAACAAAATTCCTTGATTTCTTTATAGGCTGACACCTTTCTAAAATCAATTGCATAAATTCTTTCTTCTGCCACATAATGGTTGGTGAATTCTAAAAAAAATAATTCCACTATATAATGTGGAATGATGCTATTGGTGGCACCACTATCCACCATACAATTATGCAATATCATATCATGGGTTTCCATATAAATAAAGATAGAGGGAACTTTCCTCTATATCTCCTTAAGAGTGGACTGTAATTTTGTTGAGTATTTATGACTAATGACTCAATCCTCTCATAATACATGGAATTATGATTTAATACAAAAACTTGAATAATTTCATCCATAGGTTCTTCCCCCTATGGCTAGGGTTTACCCTAGCCACAACCTTCACCAATCTCATTTCATCGTAGCTTGCTTCAGATCGTTGCAAATTACCTGCGTAGGCCTTCCAAACCGTCCTTTTGTTGTGTATGGTTCTTTTGATGGTCAACCATTTTTGTAAGATTTGTTGATCGTATTTTCAAAGATGGGTGAAGAAATATCAGATGATATTGAGGAATTTTATTATCTGATTCAGTATTTGAACCCCCGAAGCAGAAACTTGACACATTCTAGTCAATTTGTTAGATAATCTAGAGACATTCTACATCTTGAGTTATCATCTCTAAAATCTTGTAGATCAACTCTCTTTTATGACGAACATGCTCTTGTGGGAAATTTTATTGGTCTATGGCAAAATACAAAGGTTGTGGAATCTTAGGTGTTGGAGCACTAGTTCCCTAAGGTTAAAGGTACAATAAGATATTTTGATGTAGTAAGGGGTTATTAATTTTTACATTTTTTAGCAAATCAGAGAGGGATTTAATATTCCACTATGGTCCATATTTTATGGGCTCTAGGGGAGTGTTTCTCTTCCCATGGTATTTAAACTTCAATCCAAAAGATGAAATATCGACAACCCCAATGTGGGTAAGGATTCCTTTTCTTCCTTTAATTTTATGGGAAGAAAACTATTTGAAAGCTATCGGGAATAAATTTCGTGGATAAATAGATTGGGAAGAGACAAAAGGAAACCATTATTTCTGTGCAAGAATTTGTGTGCAAGTGGATTTGGAGAAGGTTCTGCTATAGGTAATGCAAATCAAAATCGATGAGTGGAGTTTCTAACAACCTCGTGAATTTGAGCATATTCCATTCAAGTGCCAAATTTTTCATGACTATGGGTAGTTTGCCAAAAAATTCTCAAAGCTGCAACAATCTCAGCCACCCTCGATAAAAAAAATATGAGTTTAAAATGGTCACAATCAAATGAAGGAATTCATAGCGTAAAGGACTGCACCAGCCACACTAGCCAAAACAACCTTAGGGGAGTTTTAAAAATAATCAATTCAGAGCCCTTGAAAATCTAGGTGATGCGGAAAACCTCAAAGATTAGGGGAAGGACCTAGGAAATCACTCTTCCAATGGTTTTTATCACCCACCAAAGGAGCCAATAATCAACCCAAAAGTAGACAAGAAGGAATATGCTTCAGCGGAAGAAGAAGCAGATGATGTTTGGGAAGTCAAGAAAAATATGGAGATGAGAGTGAGGAGACTAAGGAAGAATATGGTGAAGCCAATGAGGATTTAAATGAGGAATAAATGGAAGCTTCATAAGCAAAGGTGGAAGAAGAATTTTCAGATCAAGGGAATTTGGTTCCAAAAGTGCAGTCTCGTTTCGATCCTTCTATACCCTTTTCCTTCTTTGATGCTTTGAAAAATTCTGCACCAAACCCCTCGCCTCCTCTTACAAGGGGAAGGAATTCTAAAAAGGAACATGTAAATCATGGAATAGGAAGACATTATAGGTCAATTCCATTCAATTGTTTTTAGTCCCACTTGGAAACCATGAGTATGTAGTGAAAATTTGTGTTTTTTGTTTTCTCATATGTAAAAATATATACTTGTAAGGATAGTCGTAGAATTTTTGTAACAACTATTGAGAATACATGCTCACTAAGAACTAGTAAGGACCTTTATTGACTGAAAGCTTCAAGGAATTTTAAAATTTTGTATACTCTAGTTGTTTTTTCCTCTGCAAATCCCCTTTTATAATAAAATCACTAATCGTTTCTATTAAAAAAATGACTCCATCCTCTCACTGTCGGGATTCTCATTTCCTAGGATCTTGTGAAGGTTGTACTTCTAGTGCGGTATATTTATCACCTCCAAGAATGGAAGAGTGATATGAAACTTAGTAATATCGTCAACGATCTTAGAATCCATGTGGGAAGAACCTTCTACTTCACTTATTCTTTAGGTTTCTTTGGTATTGGGTGTAGATTACAAAGATCTCGTTCTCATGGTCTATTCCGGTATGATTTAGCCTTATCATGTTGAGAATAATTGGTGTTTGTTGCTTTGAATTTATTTGATTGTGCTCTGGTTTGGACCATGTTCTCTTGATGTTGTTTCATATCCAAGTATTATTCATCTTCTTCCAAATACCCTTTCATGAATGGAAACACATCATTGTCCATTTCCATGGATTATAAGACCTAAGGGATTGAATCTGCATTATAATATTGATTCTCCATGAATTCAATGAACTCCTCAAGCGATTTTTCATAATATTCCTCCATTACAATTGTTTTTGGTTTGGGAATTCAGGGAGGCTTCGGTCTTGGATTGGGATCATCAATATTTTGATCTCTTTCATCCCTATCTTTGAAACTAAGTGATGGTACTCCCACATTTTGGTGTTGTTTCTTGGGACTCAATTCATCCTTCCTTCTTAATTTAATTAATTAATTTTTCATTTGTCTAACCATTCTATTCAATTGGGAAATTTATTCATCTTTTTTTGCATGTTAAGGATCTCCATCCTCCAGAATATTACACACATTTGGAGGGATAACTTGGGAAATCCCTCTCCGCACCACTCTATATTCTATAGGATGATATGAGAAATAAAATATCTAACCAGACAAAGAAAGACTTGACATTTTACACTGCACTTGACCCAATATGATGCCTGGATCAACATTTATTTCCAACATTTCTTCCTCCATATCTTTCACTTTCATCATCACTCCTTATAAGGAAACAATATTCATCGAATTGATCACATATTTAACATTTAAAATCATGGCATTATTATAGCATCCAAGTGTCATAGGGTTCTTGGGACACCGTCCTTTAGGGATTTGTTGTAATGCCAAGGAAAAGGAGATTAAAATATTTGATCTTCTCATTTTTATCCAAATGGATCTTTGTGAATTGACTGAGTGGTGTATGGTATGAAATGGGTTGGGGATACCTCCTCATGATCACATATTTAATTTCGTCAAAACACATGATAGAAATCACCAGAAGTGACATATACCAATCCTACATTGAGGCTATCAATGGTCGTAAAAATACTCTGACCATAACATCATCATGCATCACCAGATGAATATCATAGATTGTCAAGAACTAGTCAAGTTGACTTTTTGGACTCATGACCCTTGTTGATTAAAGTTGGTTGTCATTGATGTCAACCCTTGAAGAAATCCCCATAGCACAAAGGTTTGGGTAATGGACCCATGATAGTTTGATGTAAATATGGCTCATTATTGTTTTATCATGGTTGATAAGAAGTAAATATGGATGAAATCCAAAGTGGTCCCCTTATGGTGAAATCCCTCACGAGAAGACGCTTTGCGGAGTAAGAGAACCCATGCTTAATTATTGAATAATGAGATGGAGAACAATGAATTCGTCAGGGAAACTATCCTAGATGGATAGTTCTTGTCATGTTATTTCCGGTGGTATGTAGAACGTCACATAACTCCTCACGGTTAGAGAGTTATGATAATGTAAAGTTGGAGAACCCAGGTTTGGGTAATGGACCCAAGTTTGTTTGATGGATAACAATATGATTTTTTATATATTTGAAGGTACTAATATTCTATATGGACAATATATGTCATTCCATTTCTGGTGGTATGTGTAATATCACATAAATCCTCACGGTTTGAGAGTTATGGCCTTACAAAGTTGGAGGACCCTCATATGTCATCTAGAAGCCCCAAAAGGTCAAAGTACTCAAAGTGGTTTAAGAGATTTTAAAAGGTAAATAATAAAGTGAAGTGATGAGTGTATTGTAATTCAAAGTGAATATAAAATAAATTATTTCAATAATAAATTTAATGGAGAAATTAGAAGTGGGTTAACCCTAAAATAAGGAAAGTGGACCAAGTGACCTAGAAGATGTTTTTAAGGAAGCTACTTGGAGAGTATAAATAAGAGGCAAGGCTCTCTCATTTTAATCAAACTTGAGCATATTGAATATCTATAGGTGTATGAGGTAACCAAGGATATCTAAACCTAATTTCTAAAGGAAGGTGAAGAAAAGAATACCGAAATGCAAGGAAGGATAAATTCTTTTGATGGTACTTTCTAAGGTATGCTATTTATGTTGATACTGAGAGGGGGGTGAATCAGTATCAAGTAAAATTTAAAACCTTTTTCAACTTATACTTAACCCATTCAACTATATCCAATGAGTAATGAACAATAGTATAAGAGTTACACCAATACACCACAATACACCATGCACAATATATGAGAAATAATCAATAGTTATTGTTCAAGGGAAGTAATGACTTCCAAAGGTAGCTACAGCTTCCAAATGTAAAGGGAGGGATAAACCTGCAAGAGAAAGATACAATCCTCCAATATCAAGATATATTTGAACTCTCCATCCTTGCCCCTTCCTTCCACCCAAGAATATATGAGAGATAATAAAACTTTACATTAAATCATCACCATCAACCAAACATCACATAGAACCTGATAATGCTTCCTGAGACTTCTTCAATTTATGAAA
>JASDQU011101008.1:0-30846 GCA_032191745.1 Picea mariana | reverse complement strand
CAATGGAACCACATCGATCCATCTTCATCATGTATCAATGACAACTTATTGACAATACATATTATATTACATAAATCATCAATCAATCAATCCTTTGACATCAATCAATCACTTGACATCAATAAATGACATCAATCAATCAAACCATTGGCATCAATGACAACATGATCCAACACTGGCGACTCTAGCTTCATCACAAATGAATCTATTAGCGACTTCACTAGTTTGAAATGGACAAGATACTTTCTCATAGGTATGCATTTTGTGATTTCTCAAACATAATCGGTTTTCCACATCCAGTGCCTACTATCACTGAATGGGATGACTATCTTCCCAGATTCAGAGGAAGCAAGTATGATCATCCTGGTGATCACTTATTAAATTTTCATAAATGCATGCTTGAACATGATTTTGTCCACAAGGATGTCTTAATCAAGATGTTCATATTTTCTTTAGAAGAACATGTTCGTGAATGGTGTCAATCCCTCCCCAATGCTAGCATTCAGTCGTTGAAATATTTTCATATTGCATTCAATAATTATTGCAAACAAGGTTATTGTGATGATCTCCTATATGAAGGATGTTGTATAGAATTTGATATGTTATATAGAAGATTTTCCAATCAGAGTGTTTGCAATCAAGAAATTGTTCAAGAAATTATTCCTCAAGATCTTCAACATGTTTCACATGGTTTTCAAAATGACATGCTTTCTCAAGAAACTAAAGTTGAAGCAGATGAGAAGATCCATGACATGCTTCTTGCTTAAATTTTTCTTTACTCTGATCAATGTGGGCAGGTGATTAACCTGGTATAAGCTCCATTTGAAAACACTGAAATCAGCCTCCAATATGCTTTAGTTTTGCAGATAATTAAAATTGGCAGCAATCATGAAGCAAAAAATATGAAGAGGCAATCCAATCTTCGTTGGGACCGATAAAGAAAGTTTTTATTGAGGTATTCTCTCATGTTTTTTATGATCCGATTGCAGCATACATGGAGATTTTTGTTAGCTCAAATTTTGTATCACTTATGCATTATGGATACCAGTTTCAGTTATATTCTCAGTCATATTTTATTATATCATTGTCCATTTTAATATCTCAAGACTGGACACAAGTCTCACATTCCAAACAATTATTTTACTGGTTGTATTGGGCATATCATATTACTTAATCAAGCAGTTGAGCTGGGTAGATTAGTGTAGGTTTATGTACATAAATAAGCTCAATCCATGAGCATGTGATTTTTAGTTTGAGTTTGTCTACAGTATGAGTTCAGTTTGCAGTTTATGACATTATTTTCATTTTTCAATAAGGAGTAGAGGTGCTTTTAGGAATACAATATGCACGGATCAAATTGGATAAGGCACCAGGACTGCAAGTTCTTGGCATCTCACAGGGAGCATGCCTTCCCATGTGGAGCCAATGTTAGCTCATGAAATGTTCAAGAGTCAAAATTCTGCCCTGATTTACTATATATTTCACATAACATCTTTTTATGTTTCTTCAAGGTTACTTCAGGTTGAAATAAGCTTGCAACATATTTTGGAAGGTCTATCCTACTTCAGGTACAATTTTTGAAAGCTTGGAATATTTTTGCAAGAAAACAGGCTGCTACAGGAAAGTTCACAGCACCTGAATTCACTAGCACTGCGAACTGGTAATTTGGGACAATTTGTAGAAATTAGCACACATCAGAGCCATGTTTTGATCATAACGTTTGAATGCATATATGGTTTCTTCTGAAATTTGGTATGGAGAAGCACCATATTACCATTGACTTGCAGAAAAAACATCATCCCGACCCAGTTCGTATTTTGGCAGAAAATTCAAAATCATCACCTACAGGAAAGTTCACAACACATGTTGTCAAAGGCGTTGCGAACTCTAACAATTTGATAAATACTAATTATTGGAGGGTTTCCATCTATTAGGACAGGTTCAAATGGTTTCCTAGGATTTAGTTGGACATGAGGGACATGTATCCCATCTCCAGATCAAGCATCATGACCAGTTTCAAAAGGCATTTATCACAATAAACAAGATCCCAAAAAATAGGAATTTGTTATGTTTTTGTTGGAATCTTTTGTAACAGACTCCTAGATGGAGGAGGATCCTATGTATCTCATTGGTTTCGACCTATTTAGGGTAGATATATATCATTCACTATATATGAAAGAGATTTTGATAAGAAAAGGGTATAATCCATGACCCAAGAGAGGCTGGAGAGAGTTGGAGCTATACAGTTTCCCTGTGTGTGCCATTTGTAATCCTGGGAGCCTGTTTTGTAAATATTTTTGCCATTGAAGACTCACAATATCTGTCATATCATATAGTTATTTCTTTGTTGTTCATATATATTCACATCTTGCTTGAATATGATTACTGTTAATGTAGGTTTGATTAGCAGTATCATGTATGAGAGTTCTATGGTAAGGATTTGTTGTTGAAGTTTATTACATGTTATATTTAAGCATTCACATTCGTTGTTGGAAAGGATTTCCAATTAGTGAATATTCAGACCAGTGGATGTTATTAGTTGAGAAAGGTGTGAGGCTGATTTGTTCACTTATATGTTGACCCTTCTTTCTTTCTTTCTTTCTTTCATCATCATACATGTTATTTATCTGATAGGTAGCTTGACTGCCTTCAATATGTAGAATGATTATGACTTCATTTCCCAATGGTGTATCCTATTGATCTGCATTTGGCTTCCTTCTCCCTTTTTTTCTCATTCTAGTTGATCCACTCAAGCATAAACCCAATACAAATCACCCTTTTAAATTGATTTAATTTTTCAAATCCTGATGGGTATTAGGCGTGCTCTTAAAGTAGACTAAGAACAAATTCTAGTGCTAACAATCCCGAAGTCTAAAAACAGAGTGAACAACAATATGCACTCCAAATATCTGAGATGGAGAAAGAAGCAAGGGCTGTAGAAGAACTGTTCGACAGAGCCACGCAGATATGGACTATCCTAGAAGAAGGCGAGAAGGTCCAACAGTGGGACCAAGAAGAGGAGACAATCAACACTGCCATACAAGAGATAAAGCAAAGGCAGAAAACAATGATCATCACAGATCACTTGAAGGTCACTCAAGACATGAAGAAGCTGCAGACAGAGTTGAAAACCACACAGACAAAGAAGCAAGAAAGACAAGCCGAATTGGAACCCCTCCAAGAACAAGAAACACAGTTGATTGCGCAGTAGGAGGAAGAGAAGAAAAGTATGGCACATGCAAAGATAGAGGACTCAACATTGATGCAGGAGGAGATAACAATGCAATTAGTGGAGGCACTAATAGAAAATCTACTCAGATCAAGGAAAAAGGAAGGGAACTAGCAAAAAATTTCCACAGTTTGGAGACAATAGTACAAGGAGCGCGCACTACCTGAGTGGCTCAGGATGAGCCACATGTCAGTGTTGAGGGCCTATTGGACGCATGCCTAGTTTGAGGAAAGACCTATTTTTGGAAGAATAGACCTAATTTTGGAGCATGCACAACAATTGGCAAGAAAGAAGCACGCAGAAAAAGGAGGAAAGGCAACATTCAAGAGGAAAATCCACATGCGAGGAGTCAGACAATCCTAATCATATTAGGGTTAGGGTTTTTGATAAGTATTGTAATGGCCATAAGCCTAAAAAATAATATAAATAAGAACCGAGGAGGTCTAGGTCGGGGTTGTTCTTGTTTTTGAGTTAGTGAGTTAGTCAATTTGATATTATTGAGAAGTGAGAGACTGTCAATTGTAATAAAGCGATAGAAGAGTCGAGTAAGGTAGACTTTGAGGGTTAGATCATAGGCTGAAGAGCTTGGTGTGATCTAGTCTGCCTCACAGAGGTTCCTTAACCTCATAAGGGTTGTATGATTGAATATGTAATGCACGCATCGCTAGATTTTGCAGCAGATTAAATAAAAGAGCAGATAAGCCAAATCTTTGTGGACGTAGCCCAGGATGGGGTGAACCATGGTAAAACCTGTGTTATATGTTATGCTTATTGAATTCTTACTTCCTGTTAATGGTTATCTTAAGAATGATTAACTATATGTATTAGAATGCACGCATGAGCCTAAAGATGATTGAATCCTAGAAATATTTGAATGAATAACAAGATTAATGCGTGAAGAAGATATAATACAACCCCATATCCCCACTCATTCGTATATTGCAAGCACTTGAGCATTGAAGTCACCCATAGAGCTATCTTGGGTGAGACTGCGTTGTGTGCTATGCGCGCACTGTTGCCTTCTGGTTTACCAGGAGGGCCAATAGTTTTAGAGGGTTTTGTTGGAAACCTGTTCAGATCTAAACCTGGGTCAACCCAAGAGGAAATAGAAGGGAGATCTAACCCAGCAGTAGTCTACTAGGTATTGATAGATCATGTTCCAAAATGGATTTTGGATAGGATTAGGAAAAATTGTTATGGTTTTTTCTGGATAGACAAAAGAGAAGTGGAAGGAATTCCACTTGTAAAATGGATTAAGATAGCTAAAACGAAGAAGTACGGAGGATAGGGATTGGAGAATATCTTTGTCTTCAGCTAGGATCTAGTTTCTTAGAGTCTATGGAGGCTTCTCTTCAATAATGGGTCGTAGGGAAAAGTTATGAAGGAAAAGTATCTTGACAATAGAGATTCATAGGATTGGATTTGATAGTTACGAAAGTATTTCAAAGGAGCCTCAAATGTATGGAAAGGTTTGGTGAAATATTTTGATATCTTGGGTAATTGGGTAGCATGGAAGATTTGGAGAAGCAACACAATGAAGACACGAATAAATCCTTGGACCAGATGTAGTGGGAACCATAAGTTGTCAGAACCCCTCCACAATAAAGGAATTTAGAGGTTGAAGGATGCATCAGGTTTTGTGGTACAAGAAGTTGGGATCCAAAATTGGAAAACAACAAAGGAATTAGATCTCCAAGAAGGCCTGGAAGCATAATGGAAAGAGTACACACATATTTTAAAACATAGTGTTGTTTGCCTTAATGATCAATAAAATGAGATAATATGGTCTCGAAACAAAGCCACATGGGTGTTGACAACCAAGATTGGATATGAAGGTAAAATTGGGAAGGACTTAAGTGATGAATGCCAGTGGTGGTGGAAGGTGGTGTGGAAGCTTGAAAGTCGTATAAAGACCAAAATTTTCCTTTGGCTTGCCTTGGTAAATAAAATACTAACTTGGGATAATGGACAAAAGAGGAACTGGATAAGGTCTGGTTGGTGCATTATGTGTAAAAATTCAAGTGAGTCCATTGATCATTTTTTTGTAAGTTGTTCTTTTACAAAGACTTTCTAGAAGGAGATTATCCATAACTATAATATGCAAATCAATTGGAATAAAGAGACCTTACTAGAATGTATGGAATATTGGTTTTAATATAAGTCTACCTTATCCTTTAAAGCTCTACCTTGTTATGTTTTATGGGGAAGTTGGTTATCGAGAAATAAGATGTTTTTTTAGGGATTGGAGGTTCAATTAGAACGACCAATTCTCCAAATTAAACTCTCCTTTGGGGAAGGATGGAAAACATCAAATTATAAATCCAAAAGGGTACTACATGAGCCCAATATCGATTTCAAAAATCCTTGGGGATTATTTGATGGAGCATGTCAAGGCTCTCGCAGAATGTGTGGGATGGAGTTGTGCTCTTCTTAGATCATTCCCATTTCTTCTCCTTAAAAAATGGGGTGGGACTCAGAACAAATAATAGGGATGAATTCTATGCCCTCTGGATACTGATGAAAGTGACACCTGACAAAAATATTAGGTGTTTGCACGTTCTTGGAGATTCAAAACTATTGATGGATTGGGCTAATGGAAAATTTCATATTTTAAACCCGGTCTTGGATCCAATAATGGCATTATGCTTGGAGAAAAAAAATATGTTCAAGGAGGTCTCCTTTGTCCATATCTACAAGGAGTTTAATAAAAAAAGTGGATTTGTTGTCAAAAGAAGGAATTACACTATAAAAAGGACTCCTTGTGGAACATGAATACAAGGACAATGTCATACTAGAAAATATTCAACTATCTATGTTTTGATGTTTGGTTGATAGTTCTTGGGGTAGATATAGACTTGAGTTTTCTTGGAGGTTAAAGCCAATTTTGGTTATGTTAGTTTCCTTAAATTGATTTTGTATGGATATGTATGAATCATGTATGGATCTCTTTTGGAAGATGAAATGTATATGTCTAGGTTAGTATCAGAGAAGATGAATTGAGTCGAAAGGATAGCTTATGTGTATTTTGAATTCCTACTGAAATATCAAATACATGGTTTTTTTCTTTGGAAAAAAATATAAAAACAAGATAAAAAAGAAGAAATAACAAAGAATAGAAAAATCAAGAAGAGAAGAAAGAAAAAAAACAAAAAACTCAAGCAACATACACAAACAAAATGACTAGAGAATCAAGCAAAATTAAAAGAAAGAGAAAGAGCCAAAGTTAACACAAAAAAGAATCAAAGAAACACTAAGAACTACAAGAGCAAACTTGACAAACAAAAGGAAGGGAAAGACCAACACATGAAGGAGATAAGGAAAGATATGAGATAAAACATGTTCATACTACCTGGTTCTTGTATTACAAATCAACGAAAGCCAATTTTCATTGATCTCCAGACCCCCATCCCTGTTAAGGTTGTTAAGGTGTTTAATGATTTCAATAGCTTCTTTGATTCTATGTTTGAAGTAGTCATCCTCTTTGGCCAGGATTTTGGTGTCTTCAAGGAACACATGGTCTTTGGTTTAATTAGAATGCTTAACTAATGTTGAGGTGCATGTGCATGCATGCTTGATATTAGCTATGTGCTCTTTAATCCTCATGTGAAGTGATCGTCCAATTTCCCCAATGTAGCATTTGTTCCAAGAGCATTCTACCTTATAGACTTCTTTATGTCGGCTTTGGTCCATGGTGTCCTTTCATCATAAATGTTGGAAGAAAGAATATTTGAGGTTGAGAAAAAATTCTTTTTTTAATATCTTACACATTTTGAAATGGTTGTTAATTACTTGGTCCTTTCTCAAGCAAGAATGCATGTTTGAGTGATTATCTTGGTTATGTCAAAAACCTTGTTTATTTTTTGATGTTATCCTTGAATTTAAAAGAGTACCACCTCTATAAAATGAAGGATGACGTTCCTTGAGCATTGTATGGATTCTCGTAAGCTTTGATCATCTTCCCTTGTGACGAAAAATAGTCAACAAAAGGTTCCCTTTCCTAATGCAACCTCTTAAAGGCTTCGGATTTTTTGTAGTAGTTTCTTGCTCAACTACCTTTCTTTCCTTTTTCC
This sequence comes from Picea mariana, assembly GCA_032191745.1. Classification (NCBI taxonomy): domain Eukaryota; kingdom Viridiplantae; phylum Streptophyta; class Pinopsida; order Pinales; family Pinaceae; genus Picea; species Picea mariana. The sequence goes on along the minus strand of JASDQU011101008.1, from coordinate 23,547 downwards.
CCCTATTTGCATTTCTGTTTTACTTCTTGGAAAACTTTTGCACCTAGTTTTTTACCTCGATCAATCTACTAGTTTAGTGGATGGTGCCTCATTAGGTGCTCATCCCTATGGTAGGTCCCGCGTCAGAAGGGATTTTCTCATTATCTCTTGCACCCTTTATTCATATTGATACTCTAATATTATCGACTCTAGTGAGAGATTTGAAAGGTTCATCAACACACATATCCTATCATATGAGGAGTACTTGTTTTCTTATCTCCAAATATGTGTACTTATTCCAAAGAAAACATCACAAGGAAACCCAAGGTATGCTTCCTCACATTTGTGGTGGCATCCTAGTAAAAACTCATTGACGTAGACTAGTGCACCTCACTTAGGGGATTTGAACCAGACATTTTCTAGCATGAAACTAGGGAAATTTCCAACAATATTGATGGCAACCAATAGAGATAACCCCTTGGGGCATATATCCAAATATTTGATCAACGTGTCAAAAGAATTATCGATATCTTACAAGAATTCCCTCATCCTAGAATTCCAAGGATAGATGAGAATAGAGTCAAATGCATACCATAGCTTTAGAAAAGTCATCCCAGATGAGATTAAACTTTTCTATTGAGTCACATGCAAAGGGTAGAGGAGTTCAAAAATTATGGTCCTCCTTCAAAGATCTTCTCTCCTTGTTTTGACTGTGACAAGATTATAATTAAGAGCCCTTTTGCATAAAGCTTTAGTTCTATAGGGTGTTTTATGCCTTTTAACAATGATACATCACTAGAGGGTTTTCTCAAAGGGTCACCAATGGAGGAATCTAAAAATCACAAGATGGTCCTTCATGTTTTATATCTCACTCTCCACCCATTGGTGAGGTTATCTCCAATCTTGGATTTTGTGGTGAACCAACTTGGTTCATACATGAAATACCCAAAATACTTGGAATATGAAGAAATCCATTTAGGATAATAAAATGTATATTGAATAAGAATATGAATATGAGATGGTGACAAATGAGAAATGAGCGTTGTATATACACCCAAGCAAGGGTGCCCTTTCATAAGAGACATGACCTTTCATCGGGAAGGTGTCTCTTCATAACATTTTTTAGTTATTAAGAATTAATTATTATTATTATTTAATTATTATCTATTTATACCTATTTATATGTATATTTGTGTTCATAACATTGCCTTTCCCTTTTGAAATGCTTTGTCCTTAAAGCATAGTGTTGGAAAGACTGGATGTACTTTTATTTGGCTTGTAATGTCTTCGCATCATTCTTTATTCTCGGAGCCATCATAATTGATGATACAAGACGATTTGAACCTTTGAGTGTTGAGAAAAAATTTTAAATCGTAAAATGATCTAACTATCCTAATTCATTATTTTGCGGAATGTTGCACTTCCACAATAAATTGTTATCATGAGAGTTAATTGCGTTGGTATCTATATTTTCGGATGATAAATTAGTTGTTCTTGACCTAAGTAATATTAATAGTCTATCTATTTAAGATATCTGCTTTTATGATTGGGTTGTCGATAAGGATTTCTCGTAGCATGGTTTTCCCTTACCATACGTGCAATGTTTCCTTGATTTACTATGGGTATTGTATATTCTTCATTAAAAGATGTTGTTTTGTTGATTGTTGGATCTACACTCGAAACTTCCATGGTTTGTACTCCAATATCTGAATATGTATTTTTTTTAGTTGACTTTAAAGCTTCTTGAGTTGTGATGTGGATTGGATCTGTAATTGTTCCATTTTCCATAACTTGGATTTGTTCATTTGAAATCTTCGATGCTTCCTTTTCTATAAGCAGTTCTAACTTGTTTTCTAGAGACTTCTTATCATTCTTAAGCTTTTTTATTTGCGTAAGTAGGTTTTGATTATGATTTTTTGAATGTGCAAGTTCTTCATTTAATGATTTGTTGACTTTGTTCATGTCTTTTTTCTTTGCTTCCCCCTCTTTCAACTTTTTGATTTGCTCAAGTAACCTTTGATTAAGGTTCTTCAAACAAGAATTTTCTTCATTTTTTTTTTTTTTCTTATAGGCTCTTCTCAAGATTGTCCTTTTCTTGTTCTAATTTTTTATTGCATTGCTTCTTTGTTTTACTGATTTGTGTGAGTAATTTTCTACTCTGATATTTAAGTGATAAATCTCTTTGTTTTTATCTTTGATAACTTCGTCAAATTCTTTTTGCATCCTTGATATTGACTGTTGATCTTCTTGAAAGACCACCTTTGAGATGTCTTTCAGGTCTTTTGATTAAGGTGTTATTGAATCTGACTTCATAGTAATGTCTTGAAGTGTCAACATCTTCTTCTTATAGGGAAACACCACAAACTTTTTCTCTATATTTAAGATGAATGTACCAAGCTTTTTAAACTAGGGTAACCCGAGAATTATGTCAATCTCTTTTGTATACATAGTTGTAACATCAATTGAGATATATATTCGTAGTCTTCAATTATCACTTATAACTCCTTAATTTCATATCGTTTCCTGCAAAAAATATCTTCCTTTTCAATTATGTTCGGATCTGGAATTAATAATTGATTTTCCAAATTGATATTAATGTAATGTTTCTTATGTCTTTCATTGATAACGATATTAATCGTGTTCCTTGCATACTCTCGTTTAGTGTAAATAATCCACACCCTGAAATGTAACTACCTTCATAAGAAAATCTTCCTTCCTTCATTTTAGAATTGTCCACTTTTTAATGTTTGAAATGGCCCTATGATTATTATACCTGCCTCTGGTAGGATATATAGCAATCGATTGCCAGTCAAAGGCAATTGACTTAAATCAAATTTTTTAAGATTTCAAAAGTTTTTATAAAGTTGCAGATAAATTTTGTATTAAAATGAATTTTTGCAAAATAAAAAAACAATTTTCATTTTTTTTAAATCGTTATTAATGATTTTTTCTTGCTGAAAACCATTGATGTGACTAATTTACCCTGCTTGGATGTGACATTTACAATAAAAATAATAATACAAAAATTAAAAAATTAAAAAAATACTTAAAATTGACACGTGGTCCTTAGTTACTATAGCTCTGCTATGCGTACTTGTGATAGTTAATTGGGAGGAGACATGAGTACCATCAGGGTTTCATCATACACGAGCTTACCTCTAAAACACTAGGTAGTAATTGAACTCACCATGTATAATAATAATAAAAGGTCGATATGGCATTATGTACCCCCTTGTCTCGAGGCTCATCGATCCTCAGTTATTGATTGTTGATGGTTGGAGGCGATGACAAGTGGTACTCGATTATTAATTGTTGGTCAGACCCCAGTTTGAATACATTAAAATTTCAACATATTTTTTCTAAAACATTTTAATTATAATTATTAAATATGATCAACAATTTATTAAAACATTATAACAGATAATAAAAAATCTTTATTTATATTTTATTGTTCTAAAACATTATAAAAAATAATAACAAGTCTTCATCTATAGTTTAATGCTCTAGTTGACATTAAAATTTTTAATATACATTAAACCCTTATCACAAGAGAATGTTGTATTTGACATGTTTTTAGAAAATGTGACCTATTATTATTTAATGAATTTCAACATAGTAAATATATATATGAATTATATTTCTAAATATTGTATTTTATCTAAAAAAGCAGAGTGTATTATTTATTTTAATATTGAATAGAGAAATTTGTAAATATATTTTGATTAAATGTGTTTTAGTACACATTTTCTTTTTTTCTATTAGTGTAAATTTATGTTAATTTCAAAATTAATAATTTTGATATTTATATATGTGTTGTAAAAATATTTATTTATAAATATCATATTTACACTATTTTTATTTATATGTAAATATCGTGTTTATATTTTTTTTTGTTTTTCTATATAATAAACTAATCAACTGGACCATTAGCGTAACAAAAGAGCCTTGAACCTCATAATTTTTGGTATAAAAGAACAATAAGAGGAGGATACACTAGCAATAGTAAAAGAATAATTAAAAAATAAATCACAAATTGATACAACTTACCTCACAGAAGCAAAGAGGCTAGGAAAAATAATTGATCACAAAGATAGGTTGATCCGTGTCAAAGTAAGTTGTAATGACCATAAATATAGCATACTTAGTAAATCCTCGAGCTTAAAAGGGTCAGGAATATTTATAAATGAAGACCTCATTCCCGAAGACCAAGTTGAATTAAGGAAGGAAGTTCAAATGGTAAAAGAAGCCAGGAAAGAAGGAAAATGGACAATAATTAGAAATCAAAAAGCTATTGTTAGTGTTACCCATGATTTTGGTCGTCATGATGATGTATTGAAGATGGTGTACTCAGGCTCTTCATTAGAATTTTTTCTTGAGAAAAGTTACCTTCATCTCTCTTCAGAAATCATATTTTTGAGGAAGGTTCGCAGGCTGTCTATACATTGGCCTGCGAGAATGCATGATTCTCGCAGGCTACCTTAAGCCAGGGTGCGAGAAGTTCGCACTGTGTCTAACTGTTAGGGTGCAAACACTTTCTAAAGAAGGGAAAAAGGATGAATTCTCGAAGCTTCTTGAAGGGAATCTTTTAGAAGTATGATATGGCATTCGAATGGTTATCTAAGTACTGGCTTTCCTGATATTTTGGGATCATTCTTATCTAAGTAACTAATTCATTCTCTCCTATATATTGAGAGGATTCTCATGAAAAAGGTTAGAAGCAAACAAGGTTAAGAAGATATTGGAGAATTTGTGAAAGATTGTGTGAAGGACTGATGCTACAGCAACTAGAGAACTCTAGCAAGGTTATCAAAGGTGGTTGATCTTCTTCATACAAGTGAGCAAGTGTGTGTGTCAGAGCCAAGGGCCATCGAAAGGAGGTTTGCAACATCAAGGCTCAGGTTGTAAGCTTTTCTTTCTATCAATATAATACAGTAATATGTCCCTTTCCCATAAAGCTAAGTTTACTTTATTGTATAACTCCTTGATCATATGCATAGATTAACTGTTGAATATATTAAGTTGTTTTCACTTCAATTGGTTTGAGCTGTCCTAGTCTTGACTACATAATAGCATTGGAGCGAAGCTGGTACAACAAAGACTAAAGGAAGCGATCATAAGGTATGTCCATGATTCTTACTTCGTAATTCATTCAATAGTTTAAATCTAGGGAAAGATTATTATTCTATCTTGATTTATTCTAGATTCGGGTGGATCTAGGGAGATCGGTTTGTGTCTGCACTTACGGATTTATCCTATAACAGTTAGGGATAGAGACCAGGAGGATAATAATAAATAGGAATTTGGGACACTCATGATCCTTTTTGGGAATTGTTGTGGTTTTCCATGGTGCAAAGGTCCTATGATAAGTTGGATCTGAGTGATATTGATATTATCTGTCTAGCTGAAACATGGGAGCATGAGGAGTCTAAGGTCCCTAACATGGAAGGATTTGTCTTGTGGTCGGCATGGAACAAAAAATCCCACCGTAGAGGGATATGAGGCATAGCTTGTTATATTAGAAAGAACATTTCTCCTCACATTCAACCTCATAAGATTGACCCTCTTAATCAATAAATTTGGATAGAAATTCCAGACACCAATGCTAAGAAGATGTATATAGAAATTTGTTATTTTGCACCTATTAATTCTACTTTTTATAAGAAAAATAATCTAGATAAAAATTGTACCTATAATAATTTAGAACAAGATATTTATAATTTGAAAAATGAAGGTAATATCCTCCTGCTAGGAGACTTTAATGTTAGGACTGCAACTAAACAAGCTACTCTTTTAAGTAATGACCCCAACCATGATCTTTTATGGCTAGATGAGGACCTTGTTTTATCTAATAGCTACAAAAGAAGCTTTGAAGACCTTATTGAGAATTTTTTTGGTACTGAGTTGATCAAGCTCTGCAGCTCTCAAGACCTAATAATTTGCAATGGAGTAATGAAGTGGCCACACTCCAATTAGATGACCTGTATTCATGGGCTAGGTAGTAGTGTTGTAGATTATGTGATATTTGATATACCCATTTCCAACCAAATAGAAACTTTTGACCTTTTAAATGACCATGAGCCTGACTCTAATCATAAACCTTTAACCCTAACTCTAAAATTTTTCATGCATAGGAGCACCATTGAAGAGAATTATGATAATCAAAGGAATTTGCGCTTTGACAAAAGTAAAGTTAACATTTTCTTAAAGGACTTAAATAGTAAATTAAACCTCCTAACTTATAAGGACAACATTGAAGAACTCTATCATAATTTTACAACTACCCTTTCCACTTCTATTAACAAGTTCTCTTTCAAGGTGTCCTATAAAAAGAATAATAGAACTACCAACCCTTGGTATGATAAAGAATGTAAAATTGCTAGGAAATCCATTAGGGATGCTTCTAATGAGTCCTTAAAACTCGATAAGATCAATACGTACAAAGCCCTAATTAAAAGGAAAAAAAGATACTATATCAATAAAAGGCAAGAGCAGCCCACAAGGGTGTAGACCGATTGGCAAGTGCCGTGTAAATGGAAGCAAATATGTAAAAAGAGGTCTCAAGGTCGATTCTCACTCCGATTTATTTGAAGGGTGTGCTTGCGGGTGGTGTGATTCCTCCCTAGGGGTTATAAGGCAGCTGGCTGGATTCGACCCTGTGTCACGCGAGTACGATACTGTCATTGTTACCGATTCCCCTAGTTACAAAAAAAATTAAAAATAAATTAAAAATAAAAGGCAAGAGAAACTTTCACAACTATACAAGTTGGATCCTAAGAAGTTCTGGAGCCAAATTCTAAAACACGATACTAAAGAAAATAATAGGATTCCCTTACGGACCTGGAATTCCTACCTTAAAAGTCTTTACAAGTTTCCTAATTTCATGGACACCATTCCTATTGTCCCTACAAAGGAAGAAGTTTTTTTTTTAGATGACATAGAGTTCGAGGTTAAGCGGCTCGCAAATGGGAAAGCTAAGGACATCGAAGGCTACCAAGCTGAAATTTTTAAAATCGAAGGGCCAATCCTTATCCCTCACATACATAAGCTCTTCAATTTAACAGTCAAGCAAGGCTTCCTTAAACCCTGGATGCAAAGCCTCATTGTTCCTATTTTTTTAAATGGGGATAGAAACATTCCCTCTAATTATAGGACCATTATGATTAGCCCGATTTTAGCCAAGCTTTATGGAATTATTTTGGAAAAGAAGATTAGCCTTTGGCTAGAAAGTCACGGTAAAAGAGCTAAAGGCCAGGCCGGGTTTAGGAGATATCATTCAACTGTGGACCATCTTGTTACCTTTAGGATCATTGCAGAGGAGTTCCACAATACTAAAACCAATCTTTTTTGTTGTTTTGTTGACTTTAGAAAAGCTTTTGACATGGTTGCTAGGAAAAACCTTTGGAATAGGTTGGAAGAGATAAAGTGCCTCTCGAGTTGAGGGTTGTTGCAATAAGGATGTATGAGAATGTTATTGCTAAGTTTTGAAAACACTGAGGTCTAGTCAAAAGAGATTAACTACAATATCAGAGTCAAACAAGGTTGTCCCTTGTCCCCTACCCTTTTTGGCATATACATTGACAAGTTAGAAGAATGCTTGGAAAAAGCAGGTTGTGTCGGCCCTACTCTCACTGGTATAGTCATCAATATTATTTTTTATGGCGATGATATCGTTCTTATAGAAAGGTGTCCCCGTGATCTTGAAAACCAACTAAGAATCCTCAAGGATTTTTGCTCCAATATGGGTATGACTGTTAATACTGATAAGACTAAGGTCATGATTATTAAATCCAATAAGATCCCTTATGATACCTTTGTATATGACAACAACAACTTCAATGAAGTGACTTCATACAAATATCTTGGAATTGATATTCACCACAAGCTCAATTGGAATTATAGCATTGAGAAAAGGATTATTGGGGGATGGAAAGCTTATTATGGGCTTGAAAACAGTTGTAAATCAGTTGATCTTTGGAGTTGGGATAAGAATAAACTCTTCTTTGAGACTCTTGTTACACATGTTATTCTTTATGGATGTGAAGTCTGGGGCTGTAGTATCTCTCATGAATCCTGGAGAAATATAGAGCAAATACAAAAGAATTTTATAACCTATAATCTCAAAATTAAAGGAAATACGCCCTATCCCATCCTCCTCTTAGAAACAAGCCTCTCCCTCATTGAGAGCATGGCTATGACTAGATACCTAATGTATAAGAACAAGTTAAACAACATGGAAGACAAGAGGCTACCTAAAAATGCTTCAAAATCAAGTTATAACCACCATCGACTCAAGCGAGGATGGCATAAAGACGCCTGGCCTTGGCTAAGCTATTGGGGCATCATGGCAGAAACCATTTTGCAAAATAAATATACTATTAAAAAAACGTCAAATCAAAATTCAAGGAGAAAATGTGGTGTGATAAAGAGTTAGAGGAAAAAATAAAATTAAGGTATTATAAAGATGTAATCAACCCTAATCTAGAAGATCAAAATTATCTATCTGTTTTGCCAAGCGTAAAGAAAAAAATAAGCATTGCTAAGATAAGAACAAATTCTCACGAGCTCCATAGTGAAACTGGGCGTTGGTCAATTCCTAAAATGCCATGGGATGAAAGAGTGTGTCACCTTTGTGACACTAAGAAGGTTGAAGATGAAAAACACTTTCTCTTAGATTGTCCAACCTATACCCATATTAGATCTCATTTTCAAAATATTTATCACACTACCAACCTTCCTAACCTCTTAACTCAACAAAAGTATGGTGATCTTGGAAAGCTTCTCTTAATGCTTTTCGAGCACAGAAACAAAATTCTAAAGAATCACAAGTAATCACTTACCCTCTTAAGGTCCGATAGACCAATTCGATCTTAGTGGACGTTAATCATCATCATCATCATATTAAATATTAGATTTAGATGATGATATAACCTTGAAGTTTCACTTACGATTTTTTTCTTTATAGGTTCAAATACAATTTTTGTTAGGATATCCTTATAGTATTTTTATTTCCCTTGTAAAAATTATAATCCACTATTAATTTTATTTAGAATAAAATATTTTAGTTTATTGTTCAAAATATTCGTGTATTTTAATAATAATAATGATATTTTTTTACAATACAATATTTAAATTTCAAATTTTCAAATATATTTTGACTTATTATAACAACATTATTTTATTTAATGTCATAGTAATATTATAGTAATATCATTTTTCTCAGTCTTAAATATCTCAATTCTATTAATATTTTACATTTCAAATATTATATCTTAATTTTGTAAATATTGTATTTTTAAATATTTTAGAGTTACAATTATTATAATAAATTTTCTTTAATGTCTTAATAATATTTTTTTTTTAAGTAAAAAGGCATGTCCTGTTATATTAATATTGCAAAATTACAAAGTTCTGTTGAAGTGCCAGTTGTCCCGCCTAGAAAGGAAACCGAGATAGCTGGCCATTCCATGCCAGCTTCCCAACTCAAAATTTTAGTCTGCCATCATACCCAAAGGAAACCAGGATGCATGGCCAACTTTAGTTTTAGTCTGTTCTTTACTACACTACCGCTATCATTGCTATAAGCTAATTGAGCTACAACTCTAGTTTGCATCAAAAGAAAAGAGTTTCTAACAATGAGCATACAGGAAAACCTCTTAGTCGGTGTCCTCATAATCATCTTCCTCCTTGCCCCATCTGACTGGAATTGCGTAGACCTGTGCGCAGGTGGGGCATTGGCATCTTGGGGTGGTGCTGGAGTAGGCGGCGTAAATCATATCCAGGCGTTGGCTGATGCGGATGGCCCTGAAAATTTGGTCGTCCACCATGCTGCGTACATCGAAGATTAGTTTCAGGTGCTCCGGGTGAAGAAGTGGTGGCTGGTCCTGCGACTCTTGCAAATTGGAGGAGAGGGGAGCTTTCATCCGTGCGTCGGCCTCATCCTGGTGCTCTCGCTGTCTACTCTGCTGCTCCGTTTCCTCAGGAAGTTCACCGGTTATGATAGGGATGTTTCCTTCTATGCCTTCGTGTATCTCTTCCTCCACAAAGCAAGGTGTGGATTCCTCAGCTGGAGTGCCCCTAGGACCGTGTGAAGATTTTGGAACAGGGGTCATGGCATCCTTTCCAAAACAAGTGGGGGGATCCCAATTGTCTGGAACCATGAAGAGGAGGTTCTCTGAGTAATTATGGATGGATTCCTCCGAAGGAATCTCCTCGACATACACCATGGGAGGCATTCCAGTTCTTCTGGACTTCATGGGTCTACTTCTGCTAGCTAGAGCCAGTGCTCTTTCAATTTTCTTATGCCTTTTCCTTCGTGAGCTGACCGCATACCACGCTGCGCCTCTATGAGGCCGCCCCCTTGCTCTTGGCATGCTGAAAACTAGAGCTATTATCGGAATGCCAACTGAAAGGGTGTCTCTATTCCTGCACCTCGAAGGTTCATCCTTCAGCTCTGCAACCTTCAAATTCATCCCAAAGCCTCCAAGGTTGTTGATAAGGTTGAGTATGATGACTATAGCCATTAAGGCCGTGGTCTTAATGCTCTGATCGACCGTCCTCCTCGCGCAAGTCAGAGGCCTCGTCGTTTGGTGAAGGTTGCCTGGGTTTGTTCCCATCATAAATGGCGAGGAGATGGGAGCTGGTGGCCAGCATTTATGGCCCCACTTGGCTCTGATCCGCATGTCCTTCCCTCTCTGCGTGGCACCCCATCCGGGGAATGTCATAATAATATTATTCTTCTCTTGAAAAGGTAATTTTTAATTTGACTATTAAAATAGTCATTTTTATTTTAGTTTTAAGTTATATATATATATTTAGTTTTAGTTTCATAATTATTATAACTTTCATTTTGGATTACATAAAACTAAAATATTAAAACGTTTCTAAGAAGCAGGTATAAGTAACTTTGCTACTAATTTCACTTGTTTTTATAATATCCCTTTCCTCAATTGAAATATTATAATCTTTAAACAAAAAAAATATTTTTTTATCTATTTTTTCTTTATATAAAAAATACTTCAATATCTTTTAATTTTTCAATGACTTCTTTGAGAATTAAAATTTCCGTTGACTAACCCTTTTATACTCATTAGGATAATAATACTTCTTTACTTTATTTTTAATACTTCGATTTGAAATTTTTTTCAATACCTTTTAAAACTTGAATGTTAAAAGGTACCTTTTTTTTTTAAATGTATAATTTCAAGATATAGTCATATCCTTTTCCCACTTAATACTAACTTCCGATATAAAACTTATTATTTTTATTATTTTTAAATATGTGCACTTTATATAAGTATAAATATATAATGTATAGTCATGACTCGTGGTTTGGATAGTCACGATTTGACGAGGATTCCTTGGAATGCTCTAAATCCACGTCTAATAAATGAACGGTTTTGAGATTTATTCGACTTCTTGACTTTAAGTTAACCATGTTATTTCTCCAGTCTAGGGGTACTAAGGAGATAATGTCTCGAGGCCCACATGTAGTAAATATGGAGTGTTGAGAGATATATGACCAACTGAGCCCACATTGAGCAAACATAACCCCTTCTCTCCACCACACATCACCATTCATCGTCAACAACATAGCAACGTCTACCACACCAGCCTAGCCCATAAAGGACAATAGGTCTTGCTTCATGAGGTAGCAAGTTCAGTCTCATGGTAATTTTCACTTTAATAATTAGTCTCATGGTAAGTGTCACTTTAATAATTGAAGCATTCTGAGCATGTTGCAAGGGGTCCTTTCTTGATTATGGAATGTTTGCTTGTAAATTATACCGTTTTCCTTATTTTACCTTGGTGGTTGACATTGTTTCCTAGTAAGTGGGTCACCCTTGGGAAAAGGGTTGTCACTGGGGGGTCTCCTTGAAGGGTTATCATACCATTCCCATTCATACTTACCACTTTTTGCACCTCTTCCCTCCATTTCATCACCTTTTGGGTTTATGGGTTCATTGACCCCAAGAAGGGATTGTACCTCGTTTCATGGGAAGAAGGGGCTAAAGGCCAAGACGTGTTGTAGCTAGCACTCTAAAAGTCAAAATCCATAATCTATCATTCTATATGCTTGCCCTAAGGTCCTGAGAGCAATGAAACACTTCTCCATAAAAATGAAGGACCTTTAAAAAGGAAAATGAATAAAAATGTCTTGCTTGGTGGAGGAATGCATTGCAATGTCCTTTATTTCCAATGCATATGGCACTCAATGTGTTCTAATTTCAAGTGGCATTAAGGTGCTCATTTTCTTTCCTTGCACATAGCACTCAATGTTCAGACCATAAAAAATGAAAGGCAAATAAAGGGCTTGAAAAAATGTTGCAATGTAAACAAAGGGATCCAACACACCCTCCACAAAGGTACCCATAAATGAGACAATGTGAACCCTTGATATGTCAGGAATCCCATGCCCAAAATCCCTACCCCCATCCATCTCATATTCACTACATGACCTAGAGAGAGTCTTCTTGGGAAAGACTCATTGACTTGGGGATTGGCCAACCCAATAATACACCATGACAACCCTCCCATACCTAAATTTGGAAAAATTTATAAGGTCTTTGAGCATTTGTTTAGTTTGAAAAGGGAGGATTTAATTCACATGTTTGGGTGGCTCTTTTACTAAATGTGGCTCACTTGGTGTTGTAACCTAGGTTTGCACCCCTGCCTCTCCTCTCTCCTTTCCCTATGCCTTCGTCGAATTTCTCCTCTTCAAGTTGATTAAGTCAATTTCACATTACTGAGTGACTTGGTTCTTATCTGTTTCTTTCTTGATTGAGTCTTTGCGCATTTATTTTGCTATTGTTTCTTGAAGGATAATTACATGTCGTATTTGGTTTGGAATGCTTGTCATCATCTTTTCCATTGATTGACCTCACAACAGGTCGGCCAAGCCTTTGTATGCATAGGAAACGCCCGTGGAAAAAATGAAGCAATCTAGAGCAGTCAATTTCGGGCTCAGATTATGGGAATAAACAGGTTAATTTTCTGTGGTGGAGATCCATCAAGCCAATCAGATTGACGGTTTTCATGCATTCGGAGTTCGAAATCACATGGGGTTTAACATCAAGAGTGAACCCACGAAGAGGAAGAATTACCTGAACTCCTGAAGTGTCGAACACTCGAAGTCCTGAGGTGAATCTGGACCGTCCATCAACAAGGACACGTGGAGGCACATCCTTCACTTTGGAGACTTAGCACTGCAGGAGATTTGCGAAGCACTAGAGCAAGAATTACCCAAAGTGTCGAACTGTCGAAGTCCCGAAGTAACGAGAGACTTCCATGTCACTTCGGGCCCATACTACTTCGGGAGAACTTCATGCCTCATAGTCCAAAACTCCTGAAGCCCGAAGTGTCGAAGCACATGTCACTCATCAGTCATGACACGTGGCACACTCATCATTCATGACATGTGACACTCATTCTAGGTCATTTGGTTGTGTCATTCACCCATTTCCACATAACACATGTCACCCTTTTTTCCATGACACATCAATAGCTGTGACATCATATGACATCAAGCCACCACGTCACTTCGCAACATGTACCACTCTAGGAGACTTCCAAGCACAACATTCATAAACTCACAAAGTCCTGAAGCAAATCTGGACCGTCCATAAACGAGGACACGTGGTGACAGATCTCCCACTTCATAGGATTGCACGAGCAGGGAGACGAAAAATCCTGAAGCCCGAACTTCTGAAGTGAACCTGGACCGTCCAAATCCAGAGGCCACATGGAGGCAGATCTCTCACTTTGGGAGTACAACACTCCGAAGGATGGTAAGATCTTTTCATTTAAAAGGCTCGAAGCCCGAACTCCCAAAGTAATTACGGACCGTCGATCTCAAATCAACCGGCACTGTTGATCCTTGTAGTAGGTAAGGAAGGAATATCACCCAAATCACAGATTGTGACACGATCGATGACCACACTGCATTGCGGGGACATAAACTGCTCAAACGTTAATTTTCCAAAGCGGTCTCGCGATTGGAACCATGGTATTGTTGGAAAGGTACGTGGTAGCTTGTGGGGGATTGTGGGCCCAAAGGCGGTGTGGACCCAAACTACCCTCAACAACTTCTGCAATCACGTGCTTATATGACATCAGGTCACCACGTCACCTCCACTCACACTCTCACTACCGCTCAACTTTCGCCACATGTTCCCCCCAACCACTCCCCATATCACCTATCATCTCCACACATTTTGTTTTCCTATTGGACACTCGCCTCCACGTCTTCATGTTCACGACCAAGTCATCACGGCGAAAGCAAGGAGAAGGGTCAGTTACAGTTGAGACGAAGTGCACTTAGCTTCCGAAAGATCAGACACAGATGAAGAGTTAAGTCTTAGTCACAAGTCGACGCAGATTGGTTTCAGAACACTTCAACAGACTACCTCTTCCTCAAGAAGAGATCTGCTCATGCAGCCAGTTGTCTCCAGTGGCCTCCAACAGCTCGCAGGCATGCCATTACTCAACATAGGGCTTTGTTCTGTCACTCCGAGGCCTATTTTCTGCCAATTCAGTTCCTCCAGCGCATGCATCAGTTCTGTCTCAGAGACAGTAGTAGTTTTTAGTTGATTAATTCCAATATTTTCTTAGATTAGATACAAGAGTGGTCTTATGTGTGTGATAAGAACCACTCTTGTTGATTAATTCCAATGTCTTGGTGAAGTTAATAATGCATTCTACAAACAGTTACCTAAAATTAGGTCTTAGTCCCCTAAGGACGAGAACCTCTGCAACTCTGTTAAATAGGGGGTCTTTGAATGTTTTGAGGGTCATATCTTTTGGGAAACAATAACACTACATCAAACTGGTTGGGCCCGTTCTATGCATGGATTAAAGCTCTCTACCTGGTGAACATACTCTTGATGACAGTGTTTCGTTCAAATCTTCATGTGTTTTTATTCTTATCTTGAATACAGTTTTTTATTTGTGCAAAGTACATTTCATTTCCCTTCAACTATTGTATAACTTATTTTTACTGATATGCAACCTATCAAACAACTAATGCTTTGGTGAAGATTTGTTTTTATTGCAACCTATGGGAGTAATTGTGTTTTTGATACATGTTTAATGTCTTGAAATGATACTTTAAGCATTGAACTTCTTGCAGCAAATTATTCATTGAGTAGTTTGTTGTTTCCCTTTGTTTTCTATTACTTCACTAGTTTGTCATTAGTGTGCCACCAGCCAAGGAGGAACTTGATCCATATCATTTTTCCAACCCAACCTTGCATTTGTCTTGGTAGAACAACCCTCTGACCAACCAACAAAAAATTAAAAGAAACAATCATTCTAAACTGGTAGGTGGCCTAGCTTTGTCCTTTAGCAGTCAAGGGCAGACCTTAGGACCAACATCTTCTGGCACCGTTGTCGGAGAATGGAGTATGAGATATCTTTCCCTGGGAGAATGACAATGACCAAATCTGATCTTTGATGGTGAACAAAGACTAGACACACATATGACTGCAATCTTTCACCTGGCGACTCCACTGGAGGATGAGCCTAGACGATAGAGAAAGAAAAGGTGGAAGGGACAGACCAAGTACCAAGCAATTAGTCTTTTCAAAGAGCTCATATTTTTCTTCATCGGTTCATTTCTGTCTTTTCCTTTGTGTATGAAAAGAATTATCTTATGCTTTGTTTACTCAAATGATTATAAGTCTACAATGGTCAATCCATCATTGCGAAGAGAAGATCTGCCCTCTTGCATTATCGATCTTAATCTCATTCCTTCATTTGAACCCACTAACCATAATGTTGATCATATCCAAACTTCTCCAGATCATGACCAGTCATGTAAGCCTGTGAATTATACATCTGATTCGCCACTTATTGAAATCATTGTTCCCCCTTGTAATCAACTTATCGAAATTCAGTCTAGGATCCGAAGTACTACAAACCCCTGAAACCACCACTTATCCTTCATGCCCATCCTCCCAATTTTATTGATTACCTTCCTTTGTTCAATGGAGGAGACCATGTCGCAGCTAAGAAGCACTTGGAAGCTTTTGAAAATTTCATTGATAATTTTCAAAGTATGCATGAGGATGTAATTATGAGGATATTCTGCAAATCTTTATTTGGAGATGCGTCATTCTGGTTCATAAATTTGGAAGTTGATTCTATTAGTTCATGGATTGATTTGTGTAATGTGTTTTCAACGTATTGGGGTGAGAAAAAATCCTTTGAACAATACCTTTCAAAGTTCTACGCCATGAGAAGGGAGCATGATGAAGTTGTTATCGCATTCAATAAAAGGTTTCATAATTTTTATCTTAATATGCCCATTGAAATTCAACCTACTGAAGTTGTTGCCATGGTGCAGCATACAATTGCACAACACCTTGATCTGTTTCTTTTTCTCGGAGAGAGAAGGTCATCATCATTGCAGCAGATGGTCACTGATGCATAGGAGATTGAGGACAATAACTGAGCTTGTAGAAGGCTCTCAAATCGAGTTTGGGATGGAGATTTGGAATAGGAACGAGTTTATGAGCAGAAGAAATCATATTTGGATACAGAGGAATCCAAGGAAGAATATGGGCAACGAAAATCTGATTCGGGTTCTTATTTTCAACATACTAATGCAACACTTTTAGATTTTTATTCTTCCTCGGATCCTGAAGCTAATAAATCATTTTTTTTTATTCTTGAAACTAAGTATGTTGATGATTATCACAAGGATGGATTTACATGTACAAGTGAACCTTTTCTTAGTTCTGAGCAGAGGGATGAGTTTGCTAATGATGACTTTCAAGAAGTTTTTGTAGAGAACGATGATCAATTTTCCAAGCAACAAGTTGCTTCCCCTCAACATTTGACTGTAAATATTGGGGATCAGCTCACATTCTTGACTTACGATGACTTTCATAATTATATGTGTTTAAATTTTGGTCAAGAAAAAGAGAAGGAGCTATAGGAGCAGTTGAACATTTCTTTCTCATCAAATGACGCCCTCACTACACCAGTTGTTCCTACTCCTGGAATAAATGGAAGTAACCAACTGCCCTCTGATTTTTACGATGCCTTTGCTTTGAAAGCTGTCAAAGATAGTTATGCACAAGAAAATAATCAACAACTGCAAGGTAAATTTGTTGCTCAAAACTTTTATGAAGATCAGGATGCTTGTGAAAACATAATTGTAGATGTCGGCAGCAATACTATAGCTGCATTTTCTATTGCCTCAAATGCTTCTAGTAGTGATGGAATTGCCACTCTAAACTTAAAAGGGAAATTGATATTGGAAACAAATTGCAACATTTTCCCGTTCCATTTTTGGGTCTCAAAAATGAGGATGTCAATGTTTCTATGGAAGCAAATTTTTCACAAGGGCAATCTGTCCATTTGGAGTAGAAAGCACATGAGTTTACTATCAATACAGAGGTAAATGGTCATGATTTTTATGATCCGATGGCTACATACTTAGAGGATTTTATTATTTTTAATCCTCTATCATGGTTTCACTCCAAGTGTGGGGTTCGTATTCAGAACAAGTTGTCATTCCATTTTCAAATTTGTATTTCCACAAAGCAAGTTCAAGAAATCCAGTTGATAGATCAATTGCTTGAATGGTTACTATGGAAATCTGCGTATACCCGAGTAGAAAGTTTTAACAAATAAGAGTAGGAGAATAAGCTTGTAGTTCGAGCATTTTAATTTTTATTTCACAGATTGTTTTTCAGTATGTTAGATTTTATTATCTTGTTTGAATAAGCGAATCCATATCCCAACAAAGGCATTGGGGTTTAGTTGCAGTTTCAATTTTCATTAAAGACTCCATAGCCCAACAAAGGCATTGGGGTGTAGTCTCGGTTTTTAATTTAATAAAATGCATGGATGAGACACAATAGCAGATATAACAGGGATGGCAGACAAACAGAGGTAAGAAATGGAAGGTAAGAGTAGTTATTTAATCTCAAGGCACTGATCTACAGTTCTTAGCACCTCACATGGACGAGCTATCCCCAGTTGGAGCCAATGTTGTAACCTAGGTCTGCACCCCTACCTCTCCTCTCTCCTTTCCCTATGCCTTCATTGAATTTGTCCTCTTCATGTTGATTAAGTCAGTTTCCCATTACTGAGTGACTTGGTTCTTATCCGTTTCTTTCCTAATTGAGTCTTTGCGCATTTTTGTTGCTATTGTTTCTTGAAGGATAATTACATATCGTATTTGGTTCATAATGCTTGTCATCATGTTTTCCATTGATTGAGCTCACAACAGGTCGATCAAGCCTTTGTATGCACAGGAAACGCCCGTGAACAAAACACAACAATCCAAAGCGGTAAATTTCGGGCTCAAATATTGGGAATAGAAAGGTTAACTTTCTACGGTGGAGATTCATCAGGCTAATCAGATTGACGGTTTTCATGCATTCAGAGTGTCGAAATCGCACAAGGTTTAACATCAAGAGTGAACCCATGAAGAGCAAGAATTACCTGAACTATAGAAGTGTCGAACACCTAAAGTCTCTAAGTGAATCTGGACCATCCATCAACAAGGACATGTGGAGGAAGATCCTTCACTTCATAGACTTAGCACTCCAGGAGATTTGCGAAGCACTAGAGCAAGAATTACCCGAAGTGTCGAATTGTCGAAGTCCCGAAGTAACGAGACAATGCCACGTCACTTCGGGCCCGTACTACTTCGGGAGAACTTCATGCGTCACAATCCAAAACTTCTGAAGACTGAAGTGCCGAAGCGCATGGCACTCATCAGTCATGACACATGGCACACTCATCAATCATGACACGTGACACTCATTCCAAGTCATTTGGTTGTGTCATTCACCCATTTCCACGTGACACGTGTCACCCTTCTTTCCATGACACATCAGCAGTCGTGACACCATATGACATCAGGCCACCATGTCACTTTGCAGCTTGTACCACTACAGGAGATTTCTGAGCACAACATTCATAAACTTCTGAAGTGTCGAACACCCGAAGTCTCAAAGAAAATCTGGACCGTCCATCAATGAGGAAATGCGGCAACAAATCTCCCACTTTGGATATACTGCACTTCAGAGGATTTCACGAGCAGGGAGATGAAAACTTCCAAAGCCCAAACTCTCGCAGTGAACCTGGACCGTCCAGATCCGGAGGCCACATGGAGGCAGATCTCTCACTTTGGGAGTATGACACTCCGAAGGATGGTAAGAACTTTGCATTTAAAAGGCCCAAACTCCCGAAGTAATTGTGGACCGTCGATCTCAAATCAACCAGCACCGTTGATCCTTGCAGTAGGTAAGGAAGGAATATCACCCAGATCACAGATTATGACACGATCGATGACCACACTGCATTGCAGGGACGTAAACTACTCGAACATTAATTTTCCAAAGCGGTCCCGCAATTGGAACCATGGTACTGTTGGAAAGGTACGTGGAAACTTGTGGGGGATTACGGGCCCAAAAGCGGTGTGGACCCAAACTACCCTCGATAACTTCCGCAATCACATGCTTATATGACATCAGGTCACCACGTCACCTCCACTCACACACCCGCTACCGCTCAACTTTTGCCACCTGTTCCCCCCGACTACTCCCCATGTCACCTATCACCTCCACGCATCTTGTTTTGTTATTGGACGCTCACCTCCACATCTTCCTGTTCACGACCAGGTCATCACAGTGAAAGCGGGGAGAAGGATCAGTTACAATTGAGACAGAGTGCGCTTAGCTTCTGAAAGCTCAGACACAGACGAAGAGTTAAGTCTTAGTCACAGGTCGATGCAGGTTGGTTCTAGAACACTTCAACAGACTACCTCTTCCTCAAGCAGAGATCTCCTCATGCAGCTAGTTGTCTCCAATGGCCTCCAAAAGCTCGCAGGCATGCCATTACTCAACACAGAGCTCTGTTCTATCACTCAGAGGCCTATTTTCTGTCAATTCAATTCCTCCAACGCATGCATCAGTTCTGTCTCAGAGACAATAGTAGTTTTTAGTTGATTAATTCCAGTATTTTCTTAGATTAGATACAAGAGTGGTCTTATGTGTGTGATAAGAACCAACCTTTCTTATTAAGTTTAGTGTCCTAGTGAAGTTAATAATGTGTTCTACAAACAGTTACCTAAAATTAGGTCTCAGTCCCCTAGGGACTAGAACCTCTGCAACTCTGTTAAATAGGGGGTCTTTGAATGTTTTGAGGATCAGATCTTTTGGAAAATAATAACACTACATCAAACTGGTTGGACCTGTTCTATGCATGGATTAAATCTCTCTACCTGGTGAACATACTCTTGATGACAATGTTTCGTTCAAATCTTCATGTGTTTTTATTCTTATCTTGAATACAGTTTTTTATTTGTGCAAAGTACATTTCATTTCCTTTCAGCTATTGTATAACTTATTTTTACTGATATGCAACCTGTCAAACAACTAATGCTTTGGTGAAGATTTGTTTTTATTGCAACCTGTGGGAGTAATTGTGTTTTTGATACATGTTTAATGTCTTGAAATGATATTTTAAGTATTGAACTTCTTACAATAGATTATTCATTTAGTCTGTTGTTTCCCTTTGTTTTCTATTATTTCACTGGTCTGTCATTAGTGTGCCACCAGCCAAGGAGGACCCTGATCCATATCATTTTTCCAACCCAACCTTGCTTTTGTCTTGGTAGAACAACCCTCTGACCAACCAACAAAAAATTAAAAGAAACAACCATTCTAAACTAATAGGTGGCCTAGCTTTGCCCTTTAGCAGTCAGGTGTAGACCTTAGGACCAACACTTGGCATGATACATGTGACTTGGGACCCTTGGAGGGTGTATTTGCTTATCTTTGCAGGACCTTTCCCAATGAAATATATGGAGGGACGAAGCCACTTGGACCTTCATAGGGGCTTGAAAGTCCATGGGATGGATGATGCGCCTCACTCATTGGAGGCCTAAGATGATGAACGTTGCACCTTGAGAGATGTCCCTAGCATATGATGAAGACTCAAAACCATGAAGAGAGGGTGACGTCACCTTCTTATGCCCTAACATCCTTGGAGAACTTGAGGTCACACATTTGGGAGGACATTTGGCCATTTTGGTGCACTTGGTGGTGTTGTGGGCTTGAAGCCCCACCTTCTTGCTTGATATGGGGATGACATGGCACCTTCCTATCTTGACGTCCTATCCTTTGGAGGCTTGTATTCACATGTGCCACCTTGGAGAATAGTTGTATGGGCTTATGTCTCATCATTGTGTAGCCTATGTGGGCAAAAGAACAAATGAATGTGCTAATTAAGCATCGTAACTTAGGTTTTAGCCTAAAATCATGGATTTAATTGTAAAGTGGACAAACTATGACTTGGGTTTCCTCATATAAATACGAGGAAAGTCATTTTAATTTGGATATAACTAATCACTTGAAAAAATACTCTTGGACTAAAATTTCATCCCCCCTTGGGCAATTCACTATCTCTCTTTTCTTGTCACAATGGATGCAACACTTGTTATTTTGGAGCTTTAAAGGCTAGCGACTTCTCTTGGTGGTATTTCTTTGACAATTTGTGGATGATATATTGGTAATAATGGTTTCTTGCATGCTATCTCTTGGATTTTGGTGAGTAATTTCTACAATTTATTGTCATTTTGCTTGTTAAATTCAAGAAATCTATCTCAAACTCTAGGAGGAGTAAAAGGGCTTACACCCTCCACCAAGGTTTATTTCTTTTTCTATTGAAGTGATATAAGGTTTGCAACAAGAAGTAAGAGGATTTACACCCTTGTTGCAAGGCTTAGCTAGGGTTTATTTCTCTAGGAAGAAAGAGGGTTTACACCCCTAGAGAAACTTCAAATCCTAGTTCATCTTGGTTTTCAAGCTAGACGATCTGGAAGGATTGTTGTTGGGTTTTATAACAATTTAAATCTCAACAAATATCTCTTCTTCCTCTTTGCCTAGTTTTCCTTCCAAGGAAGAGACTCCATTCACTCAATAACAAGGCACTAATACTTTGCATTGGATATTGTTAATTATTGCATTAGTAAACGTGAAAGTTGAGATTTAAGAGGGTTTACACCCCTAGAGAAACTTCAAACCCTAGTTCATCTTGGTTTTCAAGCTAGACGATCTGGAATGATTTTTGTTGGGTTTTAGAATGATTTAACTCTCAACAAATATTTATTCTTCATCTTTGCTTAGTTTGCCTGCTAAGGAAGAGACTCCATTCACTCAATAACAAGGCACTGATACTTTGCATTGGAGATTGTTAATTATTGCATTAGTAAACGTGAAAGTTGAGCTTTTGGAATTGTTCAAGTTGGATTTAAATTTCACATGCTTTTGGTTCTCTTGTCCTCCATGGGCGTCTTGATTGACCAAGTGGTTAGTTTGTTGTAATAAACATTAAGCTACAACCATTAGGGTTTCAATAGACTCTCATTCTCAACAAGTTTTCTTCACTTTTGACCACTGAAATTTGCATGTAAGCAATGAACTTTGATATAGTTTTCAAGGGCTATTTATTGGGTGGCTTCCTTGCTGATTTTGTTGGTTAAAAGTTGATACTTGATCTAGGTGGATCTCAGTGGCCATCCACCTTTTCCACTAAATCAACATTTCGAGCCTATGGTTTTGATAAACCATGATATTCATCCTTTTGATGGGGAATGGAATGTAATGTCATCTTCATTTGTTAATTACAGACATCATGTAACGATTTCCTAGTGGTTTTATGTACATGCCTACAACATAGTATTAAATCATTGGATCCCATTAGAAATCCACAGTTAAGCACACTCAGGCTAGAGTAGTGATGGGATGGGTGACCGCCCGTGAATTTTTAGTGTTTTACATGCCTATGAAATTTTATAAACTTAGTCCAATTTATCCCACATGCATCATGGGAATTGTTCTCCTCTCACTCTCTCATATATATTTGAGGTGAAGGAGGCCCTTTAACATGCAATGGAATGTGATGTAAATCTTGTTGCGAATGAAGCATAGCCAACATCTCTTTCTTTTCAGAGATAAGCTACCACATTTTGCGAGTTTGTGTTCTACAATGTTTTTTTTTATCTTATTCATTAATAGAAGTTGGGTTTCATTGTATTTTTGTGTTCTCTGCTATATTTTAGTTTTTGTCTCATTTAGTTCTCAGCATAATCTGGATCACTACTGTAGTAGTAATAAGATACAACCTTGGGGATTTTGTAATATTTTGCTGATAACTCATTTTTACAACCTTCTTTGTCATCTAATTCATTGTTTCAAGCATTGGAATATTATCTCTAAGTTGCATACTATTTTTCCCAATATTATATGATGATTAGATATGTAATTTGTAGTTGTTATAAATCTGTCATTGTGGATATATAATTTGTTATTGTTGCAATTTTGAGACAATAAGGTTTCTTGTTGATTCTGTTCTTGTCTCGGGGCTTATATCATCATATATTGTCTTGGTTTGAATTGTCTAACATTGTTTTGTAGGTACACAATGTTGGCAACCTTTTAATTGACCTATAAGCCTCAAGAACTTTCAACCACAACCTATAGGACGGTTCCTTCAACTCTTTCCCTCTCCCATTGCAACCTCCCTAGGGTTACCTGAGAAGCCTCCCTTGTG
>JASDQU011101007.1:15423-26231 GCA_032191745.1 Picea mariana | reverse complement strand
AGCCTAAAATTTAAAGAAAAGAGGTTTCAAGGAGAATGTATATTTGCAAAATAAATAAATACACGTTTTTTACCTCTTGTTCTATATCGTTCCCTTCATAGTTAGCTTATGATTCTTCACATAAGTTTCTATTGTTCCCTTCACAATGACCTTATTATTACCCACATCAAGTTCTATAGAGTACACTCTTGCCAATGATCACTTGGAACTCCTTGGAAGAATGGTGTCCAAGTTGTGTGTAAATACAACAAAAGTTTCATAACATAATTTTTTTATTATTGAATACAATATATTGAAACTTAATGATGTTATATATCTATGCATAAGATGCATCGTTGATGTAAACAATGCACACACAATGCATCTGGAGTAGTACAAATTATTGCAACATATCAATGAAGAAATAATGACAAAAAATAGACACATACATGATGTAGATACGACACAAGGAACAAAAGTATTTTTTCAATGTTTCTAGCATTATAATTAGACACAACCTCAATTTTTTTAGGGGGGTGGATTCCCAATGCTCAACCATAGGGATTAAACCCAAGGACGAGGCCCAATTAGACTCCTCCCTGTTTGGTGTGGAATAATCCTCCAAGTTAATGGTCCAACAATCGTTCAATGGGTTGTAAAAGTTGCTTGATTTTGTTCTTTCTATTATTTTTATTTTTTTATAATTGTATAGTTGTCCACTATAGAAAAGAAGTAAACTAAGGAGTTTGGAGAAACATGTTTTTAGGATTACCTATAGCAACAATCAATGAAATCTATCTGATACTTAAGATTCCTAAAGAAATAATTCCACTAAGAACATATTACTCGTCAGATTATATCCAAGAAACAATAACTAATTAACAACATAAAGAGATAGGATTTAACTACGAGACATTTATAAATAATTCCACAATATCCCAGATAATGAAAAAAGAAGATTAACTCATAAAGAAAATAAGCATTCACCTAAAGTAACAACCAATTCATTCAACCAAATAAGATAACTTAACGATATTGAAATTCTTACTAGATGCTTGTAACATTTAATCAACTATAGAATAATCCACGATGATGAATGAACACAAAAAAATTCAGCGAACCAAAAAATCTTGGCTCCAAAGAGTTTTTGAATTCAACCTTGAAATAGTTCTATACTTACAATCCTCTTGAAACTACTCTAGAGATAAAAGATATTTACTAAGAGGTTGATCTCTTTATTTATAATATCAAACTAATCTAATCATGGAATAAAACTAAAAACGAATTTTACAAAATCCATGCAAACTGCTTATGTTGTTTCCATGTTTAGTGAACAACAATTTTGCTAAATCGGCCATGCAAAAACCCATGCATTTAGCCACGCATCTAGTTGACTAAAAACTTCAATTCGTGCATGCTCAACCTCATAAATATTTCCCTAATTAAATCATTCATGTTGTTGTTCTTTCTTTAGCAATATCATGCATGCATGTTTTGATTTGATTTTACTATTTTAGGCATATTAAGCTCCAACCGAGGTTTTATTTTATCTTTAGTGATCGACCACTTCTAAAATTGGAATGGCCATTTACTCAGTCAACAATTCCTTCAGCTCCACTACCGTGATTTTGTATGTTAGCTAACAAAAATCTTCCAATTTGCACCATATGACCTCGGAATTCATTTTTCCATGTGCTATGATCTCCCTTGCATGTACTTGGACCATAAAATATGTATATTAAGACTACAAATATCTTCTCCAAATAAATTTATCAAATAAAACAATCCATTGATCTTAAAACAAAACACTCAAGTCACTTCCATCAACCCGATTTCCTTTATTTTGTAAATCTGAAACAAGCCATGACAAATAAATAAAATTTATAACATAAAAGTTGTATATATTGATGATATATTTCCAATGATATAACACATTCTCAAAACTAGGATCAGAATCAAAAGTTATTGTAAAAATATCAAAATATTTTTCTATACCATAGCTTTATTCCAAAAATGTGAATCAAATCATGCAAAATCAAGGAAAACTTACAACTACAAAGTTTAGATCTCAACGAGAGCTTTCCAATAGTATAATTCGTACCCTAAATAGAGTTCAAAATCAAAATTTACTACAAAAATACCAAAAATGTATTTTCTTTGATCGACCAACTTCTTAACCTGCTTTCGGTGCTTTAATTTTATTTTTTTCTATTTTTCGACGCTTTCATAATTTTGTCCTTGTTTTTTTGGTGCCTTCCAAAATTTGTATTGATCACTCCTTTTAAAGTTTGTTTTGGAAAAAAAAATTGGAACTCTTTATTTCGACATTCTTTTAAGACTTGATTTCGGTGCATTCATAAAATTTGAAACCTTTTGAACTTTCCTTTTGGTGCATTTGGAAACTTATTTCGGCAAACCTTACAAATTGTTTCGACAGTCATTTAAAATTATTTTTGGCAAACTCTTTAAACTTGTTCGATGCATGCATGACAGTTCCTTTTAGCGCTTCGATAAACTCGACTTTTCCCAGTTTCGATGAACTTCAAAATTTGTTGTCTATGAGTGTTTTGACTTCGCTGATACGATTAATTTGATCTCAAAATGGGTCCTCGATCTTAGATATTTTTTGGGTTTTTTGTAAGGATAAATATATTTTCTAAATTAAATGAAACACACAAAATCATTCAAAATAAAATGTATGAAACCTCTCACAAAATCAAAGAAACAGTGGTAATCAAAATTTTAGAATTTTAGGGTGTGTTGTGCTCTCAACAAACCAATTTCAAGTAAATACAGACTTAGAACAGAAAAAAAACAAAAACCATCCATAGATTCTTCTATACAAAATTTAGAAATCATTTGTTTCCATATCACGGGAATCTAATTTTGACCAAACACAAAAGACAAGTCCTTTGGTGATCTAGGTGGACATCAATGGCCACCCACCTCTTCAACTATCTCATCATGGTTCTCCATCTTGGTAATTTGTTATGATTTTTTGGGTCCTAAACTTCTGGGGTCGTTTTGAGGCCATAAACGATGTTTTTTGGGAAATTTAGGGGCATGGATTTGCCTTTAATGCACTAAAACCATGTCACAATTTGTAGTTCTTATTTATAGATTCCTAAAGGAAATTGGAATATGGTGTGGGCTCCACAAAATCCCATAGCACAACATTGATGGATGTCACTCAAAACAATCATTGCCTACCAAACTGAAAGCCTAAGATTCAGACCCTGGTTCCGAATTTTATTCAAAGATAGACAAGCATAAGTGGATCATTGATGTGGAACCCATTGTCACCGTCGTTACCACAAAGGTCTAACCAGAGGAACAAAAGGAGACAGAGGAAGGTGAGAACCTCTTCCACTCACGAATGTGGGTGAAGGAAAATCCACTACATTTCGTTGTTGAAGTTTCTAACAAAAGGTTGAATTTGCTAACAACAACACACCCACAAACCTACGACATTGGTTGGGTAAGCCAGGGATGGGACATTCACATCAGTCAATAATTTCACCTACCCTACAACATCAAGCCCTTCAAAGATGACTTATTATGTGATGTCGCCCCACTTGAATTTTGTGATGTTCTTTTAGGACGACCGTATATGTGGAAACATCATGTTGTATAAGAGTCTAGACCTTGCAGTGTCATTGTTACTTTGGAAAGATAACTCTATAAGATACCATAGGTCGTTCCAACTATCACAGTCTCTTTTATAATAGCCAAGCAATGTAGGAAGATAATCTCCCAAACTGGTAAATTTGTCTCTTCATGGTTCATTCCGAAGGTGAACAAAATATCACCATGACATCAACAATCATTGCATAGGGTCTCGCTACACAACAGAAGTAGGTGGAAAAAGTAGAGGAATCATACAAAGATATCTTCACCTCATTGTTGGGGTACCTCTACACTATTAGGTGAAGAATTTAATTGATTTGATACATGGTGTGTCTTTACCTAATGACCTAGTGTATAGGCGTTCTCTCATGGAAAATGAAGAAATCAAATGTCTGATTCAAAATTTAATCCAAAAGAGGCGCATTAAACCAAGATCCTCACCTTGTGGGAGCTTGACCATGTTGGTTCGAAACAAATATGGGACATGAAAATTATGTATTGATTATAGATATGTAATATAAATCATAGTTTGAAACCAATATCAGATTCCTTGAATTGACAACATTCTTGACCAACTCAAGAGTGCCAAGTACTTTAGTAATATTGATCTGAAGTCGGAATCCCACTAGGTACCAATTGAGAAAACTAATGCGCGAAAGACTACCTTCAAGTCTAAAGAAGGCCTTTTTGAGTGGTTGGTCGTGCCTTTTGGATTGACTAATTCTCCAACAACTTTCATGAGGATGATGGATGACATATTGTGGCTATTCAACAATTATTTTATGGTCGTATATATAGATGAGATCCTCATCTTCAGTAAAACTTGGGTAGAACATTTTCAACACATTCAACAGGTCCTCAACACTCTAAAACAAAATAATTCATATGCTAATCTAGAAAAATGCTCATTTGGCATGCAAATCATCTAATATATGGGATACATCATGGATGAACATGGTGTGCATGTGGATCCATACAAGATCCAATCCATTCATGATTGATCAACCCCAATAACTCTAATTGAGCTCCATCGTTTCTTGGGCCTTGCCAAATTCTATCACACGTTCATGTTAGGGTTCTCCCACATTGCTTGGCTCTTTAGCCACATCACCAATGGTGGATCCAAGGCCAATTTTGTTTAGGTCAAGTCACAACAAAAATAATTTGAGGATTTGAAACACTACTTATGTTTAGCGCCCATACTCACCTTGTTAGATCTACAACAACCCTTTGAGATTGAGATAGATGTTTCAAACTATGTGGTGGGCATAGTCCTCACTCAACATGACCATCTAGTGGTATACCACAGTGCGACGATCACACATGTCATCCACAAGTACATCACCTATGATAAGGAGATGTACTCCATTGTACAAGCATGTCACTAATGGAAGCATTAAATTCTCAAGAAGGGGACTGTCATCCACATTGATCGCAAGCCCTTATAGTTCATGTAAACACAAATAATTTTACAAAATGACCACCATCAAAAGTGGTCCACCTACCTACAGTAGTTCCACCTGAAAATTAGATGCAAGAAGGGTAGCACCAATCGAGTCGCTAAGTGCCTCAATCGACCTACAGTTTCAACACTAACCATAGTGCTCAACTCTTGCATCCATGAGACCTCCAAGTGGTCCCATCTATATCACAGTGATCCTAACTTCAATGCCACATATCAAACACTAGGAACAAGCACACTAGTTATAGACTTTCATCTCCATGATGGATTGTTATGTCAATTGGGYCATCTCTGTGTTCCTTCAAGCGAGTGTGCAAAGTTGATTTGGGAATCTCATTACAATTGGGTTGMAAGACACTTCGATGTGGAAAATACTGTGGTTGTACTACAAATGTACTTTCATTGGTTAAGGCTTCAATGGGATGTCAACAAGTATATCAGATGRTGCACTACTTGTGCCATTACCAAACTCTCCATTAAAAGGTAGGTGTTGTACACTTCTATGCCCAGTCTTGATAGGCCTTGGGAGTCCATCTCCATGGACATTTCTGGTCTACCTTTTACCAAACATGGTAATRWCTATGTATTTGTGGTCATTGATCAGTTTTATATGATGGACATCTTGGCAATCTACAAGAAGAGTATCATTGCCAAGGCCATTGCTAAGAWCTTCTTTGAACGTGTTTGGGTTCATTTCGGGCTACCACAGACAATTATTTGAGATAGAKACATTAGGTTTCTTAGTACCTTCTGGTCAAATATATGGTCTCTTATGTACACCAAGTTGACCAAATCAATTTCCTTTCACCCCCAAACACATGGACAAATGGAAGTGGTCGAAAAAATGATTGTGCATATCCTACACATGTGCAACTCCAAGAATCCACATACACGGGATGAGATCCTTCCATATATTTAGCATAGCTATAACATATCCCTCCATGGCTCTATTGGCCATAACCCTTTTCAGGTGTGCTTGGGGTTCAACCATTGGCCCCCATTGATGTAGCTTTTCCCATTGCACCTTCACCAATAGATTCCTCCAATGCTCATACTAAGGTAGATAGAGTAGCCAAATTTGTTGAATAGATCCAACATCTCCAACAACATGTTCATGATATTTTGTAGAAGGCCAACATCAAGTACAAGCAGTGCCATGAACAACATCGGGTTCCACACAAGTTTCAAGTTGGTAATAAGGTTTGGTTTCATTTGCAAAAAGAGAACCTCACAGACTCCCACGGGAAGCTCAGAGCACTTTGATATGGGCCTTACACCATCACAAAGGATGTCGATGAAAATTCTTTCAAATTGAGTATTCCTTCTTTCCTTGGGTTGCACCCAGTATTTAATGTGGAGCTGCTTCGACCGTATTTCCCACTTTGGAGGTGGCTAAGAAATTGGCCCCTACAAAAATCAATCCTGACTACAATGATAAAGCTACAATGGATTGGATCATGGACACCAAGATGAAGGGCACTTATCAACAAAACATATAGCTTTATCAGGTTGTTAAAGCGGGACAAGTTCTTCAGCAAGGCAAGTGGCTCACCAAGATTCAGATTCAACAACATTTTCCCCATCTACTGCTGGAAATTGATTCAATGGGGACCATTGTTTCATAATGGGGGAGGACTGATTAAGGTGAATACTCTTCCACTGACTCATCATGATTCTCCATCTTGGCAGTTTTGTTATGATTTTTGGGTCCTAAACTTCCGAGGTCATTTTAAGGTCCTTATTGATGTCTTTTGGGGAATTCAGGGGCTTGAGTTTGTCTTTGCCACACCAAGGTCATGCCTGGTAGACCTGTACCTACAATGAAACAAGAAAACATAAAATCTAGGGAGGTTCTATCACCCTTCGTCCATATACATCAAATTCCAAACAAAAATTAATCTAGAAAAGAAAATTTTAGCATTTTTTCAAAAATTTCTAAACTAAGAATGAAATCAATATGGAAGTAGAGAAAAATGAAATATGAAATGCATATAAAATAATAAGCTCAATTAAGATGCAAGTGCAAGGAAATAAAGATGACTTACCTACTTACCTGGGGCCTTGGGGCCCCAAAGATCAGGCGATAGATGATGTTAGGTGAAGTAATACAACTAGTGGAACCAGTTCATCATCTCATCAAAGTATCTCCCCCTATGCTTAATCATGTGAAACAACAAAGATAAGTCTAGCACAAAATGATCATGAGCATATATATATATATAATCAATCGTAAAAAGAAACTCATGGAGAGGGGTGGGAGGGAGGAAATCCTGTTGGAAATAGAAACCATCAGTCTGATCATCGAATGAATCCTTCTTGAAGTGATAGCCACAAGATCAATAAACCAATCTCTGAAAAGGACTATTGTATATAGACGATATTTCATCTTCATTCACGCACAAAGATCCACTTCTTGTTGAATATTGAGAGGAGATGAGAGATCTGAAGAAGACTGCAGGGATTCTCGGAGAAGATATGTGGTAAGGGACAACCTCAGGTCTAAAGAAAGAAAAATGCAGCCTCTTTGTCTATGAATACCTGTAGAAATCCTCGATATGAAAATAATTCCTCTTTGTAGAGTGAACCTATGATMGCTCTGGGATGGCCATGTCCTTGTRTTCATATGAAATTGAGGATGGAGGTGGCTGAAAATCCTCATAGAACAAGTYTGCATCCCCAAAAAGATATGCATCACAAGTCCCAAGGGAAGATTGAAACTCATCCTGAAAATACTGCGACCGGTCATCCTCGAATGGATGGAACAAATCTGTAACCATACCATCATCAATTTGGCACATATATGGACCAACCAACTATAAAAATAAATCCTTTGAAGAAATGTTTTTTGTACCCTTTATTCGAGAGGTGCCTTCAATGTCGTAGATAGGATCTCCATAAAAAATGAAACAACCCAAATCCCATCTTTGTCTCCTAGTCTGTATGAAAGTGTCTATATGCTCATCAACCATATCTAAAGGTTCTTTCATAAGACCATTAGCATAAATGATCATCTCTTTGTCTTCGTGTGCAAGAGAAGTAGAGGCATGGACATCTTCAATAGGCTCCTCAAATTCATCACTGAGGCTAGTTGCTTCTTCAACTTCATGAACAAGAAGAGAGAATGGTTGGACAACCTCAACTACATCAGGCATGAGCAAAGATAATGATGCCTAAACATGTTTCACTTTATCAAGATTTTTTTTCTCTTCATGGGCATGCTCCTCCATTGTCTCTTCATCACACAAGGCTTGATTCTTAATGAAGAGTTCTTCATTTTCTTTTTTTCAAAAAGACCCATCGTATCCAAGGGCTCCTCTAATACTTCTTCACTTCAAAAGTCATGGAATAAAGTGTCATCAATATCTTCAAAATGATTACAACTCATCATGTTCTATTCTTCATGTGCAGGAGGGACAAAGGCCTGGATGTCTTCATCAAGTGGAAGGGAAGATATGAGCACTTCTTCTTCACCAAATGTCTCTTCCGAATCTTCATCGGGATCTTCTTGGTAACTTTCTTCATATGTTTGTTCTTCGAGTTCTTCTTCATTTTCAAGGGCTAGTTATTTGGTAGGAAATAACTCTTTTATATGATTCATCATTTCCTTAGCAACTTTATTGGAATTCTTTTCCTTTTCCATCTGTCAAAGTTCCATCGTTGAGGCATAACAAGTTATGGATGAGGGTTCATCCGATGGTGCCATAGTTCCATTGAATGAAAAGACACCTCAATGGATTCGCCAGAGGAGACCAAGGATCATCAAAGGATGGAAAGGGGGAAACAAGGAAAGGTGGGTTCTGGGAAGGTGGAGTCGCCAAGTAAGCTTCAAGATGAGATTATGAAGGGTGGAAAATGGAACGTTCTTCAATGGAGTTGTGAGGCAAGCTAAGGGTAAGGGATTTGGGATCAAATCTTTCTAAAGTGTCATTAGGGTTCGAAAGAGGATTCAAAATCCTCCCCGACAATGGAACCAAAATGTTATCTCACAACTTGTAGTTTGGGAAAATCCCAACCCAACCACCAAGTGGTGACAACTAAGGGACGTTATACCCAGTGTCACCTCGATATAGGTCTCGCGCGTCAAGGGTGACTAGGTCAATCTAGGGAGGTGATCTTGGTGACCCTAGGGGATTGATACAGATGGAAGGGAAGGAAGAGAGGTGTCCCCCTAAAGGTCAACGATGGAAGATAAAAGTGGCTTTGATTACTTGTCTCCATGTGGTTTAAGGTTGCCAAGTCTTTGGATACCTGCAAAAGTGTTTGTACCTACCCGAGACACAAGAAAAGCCACACTTACATATAGTATGTTAGATGGAAAATCAAGTTCATATTGTTTTCCCTAATTGCAGAAACAATCAGTGATATATATCAACATATAAAAGATAATAAGGGCTGCAAAATAAGTGCTAAAAGTCTAGTTGAATAAGCAAGAGACAAGCTAGTAAAGACTAGTTCAACTCAAGAATGAAAGAGAAAGACTTTAGCATAAAAGCAAGGTTGTTACAACAAGTTTACTGCAGTGATATTTATAAGCCTTATGGCTGCAACAAACTTATTATTACAGCAAGAGATTTAACCACTAAAACTTGCTCAAAACTTTCCAAAAGATGTGTTGTACTTAGTAGATTGTGTGGGCAGATTTTAGGCAATTTTCAACGGTTAAATTAGGAGTTATTGAAGAGTTTGGTTAGGGTTTTCTGCAGCCATAATGGATGTAGGTTAAATTTGTAACAGCAGCAAGAAATACTTTGATAAATGAGATGCCCTAGTGGCTCAAGCAAGCATTTATAGCATCGATTTGATTCCACTAGGAACAATTTCAAAATCACGAAATTTCACGTTTCCCAAAGAAACAATTTAATATCTCCAATGAAAATATGAAATGATTAGTGCCTCACGATTGGGTTATGGGGTCAAAGAATAAAATGACTAGGCTAAGCCCTTGGGGGTGTACACCCTTCTAATTCCCAAGAATAGCTAAATCAACAACTAGGAGATGTCAAGAGGGTGTAAGCCCTTGTACTTCTCTTGGAAAAACCTTGAGCAATATTATGAATTCGAATGCAGCCTTGGATGTATGTGTTTGATCCACAAGGAACCTAGGGGTGTAAACCCTTTTACTTCCTAGGGTTTGTAGACCAAACCAAATTTAACCTAGAGGGTATACTCCCTTGTATTCCTCCAAGTCACCTTGTGATAAATAACCTTTCTCAAAGAAAGTAAATGGACCTTGGGGAGGGTGTATGCCCTTATACTCCTCCAAGGGTTTAACCAAGAAAAATTATGGAAGAAAGCAAGAATAAAAGACAACAAATTCAGATTTCCCTTACCAATTCCAAAGTAGATGCAATATCAAACCTTAAGTGACCAAGAATATTCCACCAACAAGCAAGAGATAGATCCTCCAAGTGTAGTGCACAACTTCAATCCACCAATAGCAAGATAAACCATGACAAATAGAAAGAGAGAGATGAAATGTTCCAAAGGTAGCAAAAATTTCAGCCAAGTACCTCTCCAAAATGGGAGAGTTATGATTTAAAATGAGACAATTTCATGATCTCTATTTATACAAAATGTCTATCACATAGTTTGTCCACATAATTTAGGGTAAACCACAAGAAAATGGTTCAACATACCTAATCTTTCCCCTTTACAAAATAATATTAAACAATTCACTCTAAAATTTACTTTTTGCACAAATGAAACCTTAAAACCAGAGGATGTCTCCCCTTTAGGGGAC
>JASDQU011101006.1:34597-47692 GCA_032191745.1 Picea mariana | reverse complement strand
GAGGCTGACTATGTTCAGACTGTGGTTTCAACTTCAGGAATTCAGTCTGACAATTTACTGGGAATCGCCAAACAGTCCTTCAAGCAAGGTCATTTATAGGAAGCGCTCACACACTACGTATTAGATCCCTGTATAAGATCCCTGAGGATAAGGGATTAGGCTAACTTTAGAGTAATCTTTTTTTTCAGGTTCTGTTTTTTTAGTAAAAAAATGGACTTAAATCTCGTCAAATTTTCAAGGGTAGTTTGAGTTTAGTATGGATCAAAGTTTCATGTATTTCAAAATTTTATTTTAGGGGTTTTGCCCCATTTTAAACTAATTCAGAATTCTGGATTGATCTAAATTTAAAAGTAGATAAAAAACCTACCAAAAACACAACTCAAGAAAAAAATTGCTCCCAAATTAATCCACATAAAATAAATGTAAACAATATCAAGTTGAAAGACTCTCCACCAAACCAAACCCGTCTAAATCTGGTTGAGAATATCTTAAGCTACTTCCACCAAGACTATACAAGCTCTCTTTCGTGTTCAATGAATTTCTTTAACATAATCCCTTAGCATAAAGTGCCCTGACCCCAATCACCCTCCCAGCTAATCAATCTCAATCATTCTACATAAACGAATCATAAAACTATAAAAATTAAAGACCAACAACATTCATAGATAATCCTTCTCTTACCGGTAAATCAACAAAACTTCAAACTTATTGAAATTTGACACAAACTAGCACATTCCCCTCATATGGACTCATGCAAAGCAACTAAAATTACGTTGAATAAAACCCCCTAGAGTATTTCTTCTCTTTTTGTTTCAGTGATGGTTAATTTATTTCATGCCAAGTAGCTACCATGCTTATACTCCTTCATACAAGTTTAATTATCTTAATTTCCCTTTTAACCTTATGCTACATTGTTGTATTAGTTTTTAATTATGATATTTATAATATAATTGTTCTCTCTTTATAGTCCTTTCATTGTTTAAATTATTTACATCTTCTTATTCATGCATTATTTATCAATGTATTAATATCACTTAAATATTTATATATCATAACAAAAATTCACATATGTCAACAAATGCTCATATAATGATCTAAACTAAATTTTTGGAATGTAAATTGATTTTGCAACAACTTTATCAATAACATATAAAGTTGACAAACAATTAATCAAATAGTGGGTGTTCCATGGTATCGAGTGGATGCCACATCAACTTTCATTACTCAAACATGTGGATATTGTCACATATATATTTTCAAGAAGATTCTAGAAGGTTGAAAACCCTAACCCTAATTGAAAGTTGAAGCATGCAAAACCCCAACCCTAATCAAGAGTTTGGGCAAGAAAAAATCATGACCCTAAATCTAGACAACTATCAAGACATGTTAAATATTGGACCACTAGGAAAGGAAGGGGTTCCATTCTTATTGTATTGATTTGTTGTTCCATAGTTGAATATTTGACCACTAGGAGAGGAAGGGGTTCCATTTTTGTTGTATTGATTTGTTGTTCCATAGTTGTGTGGAGAGAAGGAGAGAGATATTGAGAATATAATAGATGAAATAGAAAAAATTATAGTAGCCATACAAGTCACTGTGCCTGTAACACCCCCAATTTTTATCCTCAGGAATTGTAATGTATATGTACATATGTTAAATAAGTTGGCAAGCCAATATGTTTTGGGTCAGAGAACCTGTATGGATCAATGGCCAAAGAGCCTATCATTGTAATCTATACATACATTGGTTAAATAAAAATACATTGTTGACTCTGATACGATAGGGACAATAACGTTGGAGGGTTATGATTCAAAAAGAGAGGGGGGATAAAAGGGGTTTAAGGGAAATCACATATGCCTAGAGTCCTATGCGACCTTCATAAATTATTTTTCTTATTGTTTAATTATCCTCCTTTGACTTATTAAATCCAATCATTGAAATCATGTAAGAGGTTGGCCACCTAATTAAGAGAGCATGGGCCAAGTACACTCATGATGGGAATGGTGTCAGAGGTGGGTGAAAGAGCCATCTCACCTAGTTATGACAACATGGGCTGAGTACAATCGTTTTTGAGAATTGTGAGAGTCAAACATGCATGGGAGAATAGGAAGAGGAAATTCGAGTAGAGGGAAGAGTTGAGTTTACAACTAGAGGAAGAGAGGAAAATAGAGATTTTAGGGTTGGAAAAGAGGAGCCAGCTAGACTATGTGGAAAAACAACCATGGGAGGTTGGTGATAGTCATATTAGACGCAATTACAATTGGCTTTCCTAGAGTCCCCATCTAAGAGATTCCTGGCCTACATGTGTTGGAGCCTTGGAGGGGATGGAGTTTGTCTAAGGGACTGTGGTGTAGAGAAGGAAATCTCATCCCTTGGGTTGTGCACACTAATGGGGAAGAGTGTTGGGTGGTTGGAATTTCTATAGTTGCATTTCATCTTGGTAATAGAGATGTAAATTATGCTGAAAAATAGGCTGTCATGCATGTGAGGATTTTTGTTGAGAAATTAACCAAGATCTCGTGTAAAGGATGCTATGAGCACTCTTGTTATCATTGGATTTCCTAAGGCCCTCAATTGAGATATTCTTGGTGAATCTGTGTTGGATCCCTGGAGGGGATGTAGATTGTCTAATGGATTGTGGTGCAGAGAAGGATATCTCAACCTTTGGGTTGTGCAAACTGATGGGGAAGAGAGGTGGGTGATTAGAATTGTTGTTGGAGTTGCATCACTGTGAGATTGTTGGGTATTGGACAATTGAGTGGACCATAACCAACCATAGGATCCATTTCCTCCTTGTGGACTCATAGCCCCAGCTTGGGGGTGGCCTGTTATTGAAATAACTAGAACAACAAATCCCGTGGTTGGGAGGAATGTCTTTTGTATGCAACAAATTGGTGACATTATCTCATATTAAGATAAGTGTTTTGGTCACTGCCAATTTACTGTTTTGATGCTTTGTAATTGCTATGTTTTACTCTATATTTTACGTGTTTGAATGAAGTTGTGTATTCTTTAATGGTTTGCATTCACTAATTTAAAATTACTGATTAGTTGCATGAGTTTGTGTGTCATGTTACGTGCATTTTTTAAAATGGTATTAGAGTTATGTTTAGTTGAAATGGTCGTAACGTGACCCAACAAGAGAACTAGGTATGTTACAATTTGGTATCAGAGCTAGAGTTGTAGTAATGTGGCCCAACATGGAGTCTAGGTACATTACATAGTGGTATCATAGAAAAGACTTTAACACTGGACCCATATGGGCCAAAGACCAACACAAATTTGATAAATTCATTGTTGCAGATTTTTATTCTATGTTAAATTTGGGGAAAACAACAATATTAGAGTGAAATCTCCAAATTTTTAAGAAAATTTATTTTGAGTTTACACCCAGAATCATCAAAGAGACGACTAATTACATCGATTTGCAAGTTATAGAGTTAAATTTGTCATGGGAAATTGAATTTGGTTCTTTCATGGCAGCTGTGGAGTTTGGAAAAATCAACAGCTTGCATCACATCTAATCTTGAGATCAATGGTCAAGGTTCATCTTGGATTTGTTAAAAAATAAATTCCTAAGTTGAGTTTACTTGAGTTCATTGAAGAAAGATTTTGAATTTCGGTGATAAAGACCATTTTGTATTTCTCTGAAGTACATTTTGTAGTTCGACGATCAAGAATTTTGTAGTTCATTGAAGAAATATTTTGAAGTTCTACGATGGAGACTATTTTGTAGTTCATCGAAGTGCATTTCCTACTTCAACGATGAAGACAATTTTTGTAGTTTGTTGAAGAAAGATTTTGAAGTTTAGCGACGAGGAACATTTTGTAGTTCGCCAAAGTGCATTTTATAGTTCGATGATGAGAATAAATTTTGAATTTTATCAATGGGATAAATTTTGAAGTCAGTCGATGGAGGAAAAAAATTGTGGATCACCAATGGACAAAATTTTTAGTTCCCAATTGAAAAAAATTGTAGTTCGTTGATGGAGGAAATTTTTGGTTCGTCGATGGAAGAAATTT
The DNA here is from genome assembly GCA_032191745.1 of Picea mariana. NCBI lineage: Eukaryota > Viridiplantae > Streptophyta > Pinopsida > Pinales > Pinaceae > Picea > Picea mariana. The sequence continues at coordinate 43,669 of JASDQU011101006.1, read as the reverse complement.
TTAGTTCACCAATGGACAAAATTTGTAGTTCACCGATGGAGGAAATTTTTGGTTCGTCGATGGAGGAAATTTTCGGTTTGTCGATGGAAGAAATTTGTAGTTCATTGATGGAAGAAATTTTTGGTTCGTTGATGGAAGAAATTTTCAGTTCACTGATGGAATAAATTTTTAGTTTCATTGATGGAAAAAATTTGTAGTTCACCGATGGAGGAAATTTTTTATTTTCCAATGGAGGAAATTTTTGGTTCACCGATGGAAAAAATCTTTGGTTCATCGATGGAAAAAATTATTTTTTCGTTGATGGAACAAATTGGTGGCTCACCAATAGAAAAAAATGATGTGTTCAACAATTAGACAAATTCCTTAGTTTGTCGAAGAACCAAAATTTGAGGTTCGCGGATGGAAGAAATAGTTTGATCATCAATGGAAAGGAAAAAGACGTAGGTGACATTGACACATTAGGGGATGCTAGGTGGCTATCAACACCATATCAACAACCACATCAGCCAGTTTCCACGTACACAAGATGATGGTATAAAAAAGTAAAAAGTATAAAAAAAAAAAAAACAAGTCTAGAGCCAAAAATTGTCTTTGGCTATAACAAAAGAATAAAAGATTAGAACTAGATGAAAATTTGGAGTTAATTCCATAGTATCAAGGGGCACAAAAGTGTCAGTGAGGCCCTTTAGTTGATTCACCTCCAAATTTTCAAAAAATGCAAAATAATGGTTTTTGAAGAACAAGATGGTACTCCTTGATAAAGTCCCTATTGCTAATAAAAAAATTACAATGAGTCAAGGGAGTACACACAAAGAAACAAAGTGGAGAAATTAGCCAAATTATAAGGGCTTTTGAATGGAGACACAAAAATATGCCAAAATCCACTATTTCGGGACACTTTTTGGGGATTTTTGAGATTTTCGAAGAAAATGGGACGCCATATAAAACATAAGGAAAAATATTATTTAATTTACATTTTACCTCCTTAGCAATATCAACAACTTTGTTTTACTAAATTTCTCCTAGTTTTGCTCTGTTTGATAGATAACTATTTTTTGCTAAAAATTTTAAGTCTAGAGAAAATGTAAAAGGGGAAAAGTTGACAATTCCAAATTTCTGCATAATTTGAATGGTGCTTCAAATCACCAATTTGGAAGTTGAGGTGTAGTTAAAATCAGGAATACTATATATTCCTATTATAAATAATTTCCCGGTTCTTGCTAGTTTTCCTTTTATAAGTGGTAGAATTTGGCCTCTAAGATTAATGGTATCAGTGTGGCAAGTGCAGAAAAGGGGCAAAATTGTTGATTTAAGAGAACCACAACTTTTAATTTAGAGATCAGATTGAAGCATGAGTATATCCATTGGAAAGGAAATCTATAGGAAAACATGAAACAAGGTCTAATTTCTCCAAGTAAGCAACATGCTATTTCGGAAAGTTACAGGAAAAATGACATTCAGGCTGAGCAAGAATTATAACAATTAAATGAGGAATATTTTCCAAAATAGTTTTACTTTTGGAAAATAGTTTAAGATGATATAGGTGCATACCAGACATGGATGCTAAGTGAAAAAGGTTGTCTACACTTMAATATTGTGCTTGCATAGTGGTGTAGAGGCACATATGGAGGTGTAAATCATGACAATGTGAATGGTTGCTTAATAACATGCAAACATGTTCAAACCAAGAATTAAGGATGAGCAAGAGCACTCAAGGAAAGAGTGTTATTTTAGGGCTTATTAACAAAATGATCAAAGGGTGATATGAGATTAGTTCTAAAGGCTTCATTTAAAAAAAAAAAAAACTGACTAATTCAAATTCTTATAACTAACTCTGAATTTCTTGCAATTGTGTTTAAAATTGGCTAAATTAATTAAAAATAACCTTTTAAAGAACAAACCTTCAAAAAAGAACTAAAATAACACACACAATACTCAACAAATTGATAATGGAGTTCACCCATATGGGTTACGTCTCCAGGTCCGCTTCAATTAACAAACTGATCCATTCAGAAAGATGCAAAGCACATATTTAAATTTCTTTACATTAGAAAATGACCTTCAATCTACAAAAAATCAATTTTTGATGTCCTATAGGAAGATAACAATGGCTTCTTCCTACAATAAATGAACTCAAAMTTTTCTATTCTCCCAATAAAGGGGATTCAATATGATGACCTTATATGCACTATTAATCATAGCCCTATGATATATTTCAAGTGTTTCCTTCTTGTAGGGGATCTATTGTTACTTCAACAAAATTAACATAGGGACTCCACTCACGCCAATAMTCGAATAGAGAGCCATTGAACTATCATTGTGCTCRCATATGATGTATGCATGTACACTCACATCTAGATGGTTTGCAATCAGAAAATGGAACCATGATGAATTGATATTGGTGTTGCTACCTAGCACTCTGTTCGACAGTAAACCCAAAAGCTTCCACAAAATGTAGGTCAATATGTTCACTGGATTCAAAACGACAAGAAGAATGGTGTCTGAGCTATATTTGGAAAGTTGTTGTTCTTAGTACATTTGGATGCCTTGGCTTCTGTTGGTTAGAATGGTTCTCTTTGTAATTGTCAATCCATAAATAGTGGCACATTACCCCTTAATTGGGGCATATTGCATTAGTATTTTTATTTTATTTATGTTGGCTTGGGTCCATTAGTTGTAATTGTACCTCCTAGTCTCCTATATATACCAAGGAGACCTTTTCATTTGGAATCATCTTGTATTTGAAAATTTACGTGGTGGATAAGGAGGTTGCCCCCTCGAAGAGGCTTATTATATGGAATTCTCTCTTTGTCAAGAAGTTGAGTACTTATTATGAGGTTTTTATGCTATTTTGATATTTGGTTCTTAACATTTGGTATCATAGCTTAAGGTCTTGGGGTTTCACTGCTGCATCTAAGACACCTTGGAATTTTCACTATAACGTTTTTTCTACGACATTTCAGAAGGAACTCCTTGGAGGATATTTAGTATACAGATTAAGGTACTTGGGGTTAAAATTGCATCTGATTACGCTTTATACTTTTGGAGATATATCCTGTGTAAGATCAAGTTTTAGAATCATCCTAAATTTAATCATCGTGGAATTTTCAATATAAAAATTTCTCTATCACGTTTTAGAGCTTGAAACTCAGAGGATATTCATAGAAATTATCAAGGTATTTGTGATACAAATTTCAGCTTCTGGGTCATCCTACTTTTGTATATACACCCTGTGTAATATAGGGTAGTTGACTAATCATATTAATTAGTCTTAAACAAGTGTTCTGGGTAAAAAWWTTATATATTCTTCAGTGAGTATCCAAATTAAGTGAGACTAGTTGCATTGGATAATGGACAATCTATAGTATTTCTGGTGTAATTTTTRGAATCAAATATGAGATATTGTACTCTTGGCACGCTTTACAAGTACGCTCTCCTGGAAGGGAAAAAATAAGCAAGGTGTGGGGAAGTTACCATAACTTCCACTTGGCACATCCAATTTTGATCATACATGTGGCATTGCAGAGAAGACRTATTAGAGAACTGTAAACCAAAATATTAGACCCAGAAAGGCCGAAATCTTGGAGATACAGCTGAAGAGAGATCGTCTAACAAAACCACCTACAAATCAAGGTTTAAAAGTGATACTTGGCCAACATGCCACCAAAAAAGGGATTTTCTACACCAAACAAGCCTTTAGACAGTCCTACTTGGACTCTTGATGAAGGTGAAGAAATGTGTAGGGACATAAATGATTTACAAAAGAAGGAAGTAACAAAAGATGAACTAGAAGGGATGATGGATTCAACTTAAGCTAAGTTGGAAGCAATAATGGATACTAAGATGGATGGTTTAAAAAGGGAGATCATGGAAGGATTGAAAAATTTGCTAATAGAGAGGCCATTTGAAAGTGAAAATGCATCCCATGAAATTCATGATGAAGACACAAGGAATATGAATCTAGACTAGAGAAACTCCAACTTTGGGTTGAAGACCAACCCCTTTCCTAAGATTGATATGAAGAAGTTTGATGGCAAGGATCCAATCACATGGATACTCTAGATGGAGCCGTTCTTTGATCTACATGATGTGCTACACACACAAAAGGTACAAATTACATCTTCATATTTAGAACCCAATCAATTGTGTGGTATTGATGGCTTTTTTCTCGCAAATCACTTGTCACTTGGACAATTTTCATGGAAGAAATGATAGAACACTATGAGGATACACGAAGCAATAATTTCTTTAGCCAATTGATAAATCTCAAGAAAACGGGTTCAGTTGCGGAGCACATTGAGAACTTCCAAAGATTGAATATAAATGTAACATATATTCCAGATGAGCACCTGATTGATGTATTCATAGGAAATTTAAAGGATAACATTCAACACGAGGTTCACCTTTGTTAACCGAAATCATTGGAGAATGCAATCAGGGTGGCGAGAAACGTTGAAAGTAAAAATATGGCTATGGCTACTAGAAGGACCACTCCTAACATCTATCAAGATAATAATGTTCCTTCTTCTAAAACACCTCAACCTACAAGGTTGACACCTCAACAATTGGAGGAAAGAAAAGAAAAAGGTTTATACTTTAATTGTGAAAACAAGTATAGCAAGGGACATAAGTGTGGTGAGAAGAAATTATTCTACATAGATTGTGAAGAGGAAGAAGAACAAAAACAAAAACAAGAACCATCTCAAGATGAAAACATAGAAGAGATTTCTTCTGAAGAGTTGACTCCCACCATATCATGCAATGCATTGGATGGAATTAACACTCCTCAAACCCTCAAGATCGAAGGATATATAAAAAAGAAAAAGGTAATAGTCCTAATTGATTCTGGTCGCACTCATAATTCCATTCACTATAAACTAGCCAAATATCTCAATTGCTTTATATATCCAACACCATAGTTTCAAGTAATGATTGCATATGGAGGAACTATCAATTTCTCAAGAAAATTCCATAAGATCAATCTTACTATGGGGGGATATGTAATGAATAGTCCAATGATTGCTATACCCATGGGTGGTGCTGATGTCGTACTAAGATTCCAATGGTTACAATAATTGGGAATGGTGGCTTTTAATTTTCAAGAACTTTTCATGAAATTTTCATTGGAAGGAAAGGAAATTGAGTTAAGGGGGTATCACAAGGAAACCCAGTAAGGTGACAAGCTCTAATGAGATGAAAAAATTATTGAAAAAGGGGCATTAGGGTGTAATTGTACAACTATGCTCACTAGATGTTCAAACATCTAAGCCATCTATTCCCCTGGATCTCCAAGGGATCATTGATAAGCATTCAAAAGTATTTGAAGATATTCCCAGAGGTCTTCCACCCACTCACAAACATGATCATGCTATTCACCTAATTCCTGGGAGTGTTCCTCCTAACATCAGGCGTTACAGATACCCTTATGCCCATAAGAGTGAAATTGAGCGTATGGTTAAAGAAATGTTAGAGGCTGGCATTATTAGATCAAGCCAAAGTTCTTCCTCTGCACCGGTGGTAATGGTACTCATGAAAGAGGGCTCATGGCGTATGTGTCCATATTATAAAAAGCTCAACAATATTACTATTAAAGATAAGTTTACCATTCCCGTGATTGATGAATTGTTAGATGAAATACATGGAGCAATCTACTTCATAGAGTTGGATCTCCGTTCAGGGTATCATCCGATTAGAATGAAGGAAGCATATATCCCAAAAACAACATTTTAAACTCATGGAGGCCATTATGAATTTTTGGTCATGCCTTTTGGCCTTACAAATGCACCTTCCACATTCCAAGGGTTGATGAATTCCATTTTCAAGCCCTTCCTTCAAAAATTTGTGTTAGTATTTTTTGATGATTTACTAATCTATAACAAGTATTGAGAGGATCATGTTCAACATGTTGACAGGATGCTACAACTACTAAAGCAACAACAACTATATGCCAAACCATCCAAATGTTTCTTTGGGGTGAAGGAAGTAGAGTATTTGGGTCATATTGTATCTCATGAAGGTGTCAAGGTAGAAACTAACAATATTAAGGCTATGATGGACTGATCAATTCCCAAAACATTGAAGAATCTTAGAAGAATTTTGGGTTTGACAGGTTACTACTGCAAATTTGTTTGGAACTATGGAAGAATAGCAGCACCTTTAACAACATTAACTAATAAGGATTCATTTTCATGGACTCCAGAGGCAACTCAAGATTTTGAACAACTTAAAGAGGCGATGTGAAAATCTCCTGCCTTGACCACACCAGACTTCACAAAAATCTTTATTGTGGAATGTGATGCCTTAGGAATGGAATTGGTGTTTTTCTAATGCAAGAAGGAAGGCCCCTTGATTTTGAAAGTCAACCACTCAAGGGAAAGGACTTACACAAACCCATTTATGAGAAGGAAATGATGGAAATACTACATGCATTGAGGCAATGGCGCCCTTACCTAATAGGTAGGCACTTCAAGGTAAAAAAAAAAAAAAAAACATGATAGTCTTAAATACTTCTTGGAACAATAGTCTTAAATACTTCTTGGAACAAAGACTATCTTCAGAAGAACAAAAAAATGGGTGACCAAGATGTTGGGTTATTATTTTGAAATCATCTACAAAAAAGGGAAGAAAAATGTTGTGGCAGATGCACTCTCAAGAAAGGATGAAGATGTTGAGGCCTTTCTCTGTGCTATCTTGATCATCCAACCTGATTGGATAATAGAAGTAAGGGATGAATGGAAGAATGACTAAAAATCGTGGAGTCTCATTCAAAGGTTGCAACAAGATTCCAATGCATCAGATACATTTACATGGAAAAATGATTCACTATGGTACAAATATTTCTTATATTTATGTAAGAACTCCCAACTTAAACAAAAGGTACTCTTGGAATTGCACACCTCTCCTGTAGGAGGGCTCTCATGATTTTTGAAAAGCTACCATAGGGTCAAGAAGGATTTTTTTTGGGATGACCTTAAAACTGATGTTCAAAGGTTTGTGGAAGAATGTTTCGTTTTCCAAAAAAATAAGGTGGAAAGAATTAATATCCCAGGTCTTTTACAACCATTAGCCATCACATGGTTACCTAAGTGTGAAGGAAAGAGTGTCGTCACGGTGATTGTTGATAGGCTGACCAAGTACACACACTTTTGTGCACTCTCTCACCCTTTCAAATCCAGTACAGTTGCCACCACATTCATGGAGACAATTCAAAATCTACATGGAAGCCCAAAGATTATTGTAAGTGACAAAGATCCAATCTTCACTGGAGATTTTTGGATATAATTATTTTATTTTTTGGGTACTCAAATGCCTTATGGCTCATCTTATCATCCTCAATCTGATGGAAAAACTGAGATAGTTAACAAATGTCTAGAAGGCTACCTTCGTTGCTTTGTCTCTGATAAACAAACACAATGGTTCAAGTGGTTACCCTTGGAAGAATGGTGCTATAACACTTCCTTTCATACTGCAACAAAAATGACACCATTTATTGTTCTCTATGGATATCACCCATCGTCTATCACTTCTTCTCTAAAAGAAAAATCTAAAGTTCAAGCAATGGAAGATCACATCGAGCATCAACAACAAGTTATCCAACTCTTGAAGGACAAACTTGTTAGAATATAATGGATGTGCTCATTTTACCATCGACAATATCACTATTGTCACCCAACCATAGGTCAAATCCACCCTCCGAGCACCTTAACCTTGACAGAGAATCATTTCGGAAGAAAACACTAGGCTAGATAGCCAAACAAAGGGTAGCGCACCTTTTTCCAAGGATAGCGCATCAAACAAGAGCTGATCAGATAGTCCAAACCATAACCAAGAGATAGTCCAAGCCAAAACATAATCTTCTAGCTGCAACAACTACAACAACAACTCTCCTCCAAACTTGCGCACAAAACTGGCTAACTGCAGTGCGCACAAGTGAGCTCTACAATTCTGAGAATGCCTGCCAGAATGAAGACTAGCTTCCTGTATTTATACTAAATCTGGCAGACTACCTGGGCCGACTTCTTATTCTGGGTACTAATTCTTTAGTATATATTATTTCCTTTAGCCGACTTCTTCTCTTCGAGGTTAATAACCTAATACAAGTCATTCCCTTGAGCCAACTTGTATTCTAGGGTTATTAAGCAATCAATTAGGGTTTCTTCTTGCTTCCTGAAATATTATATTCTCGTCAGATTTACACGTGGAGGTAAATACCTCCCACAACTACCATAATATCAACACTCCCTCCTAGCTAGGGAGGTATTTGAAGGTAACGGTCTTGAGCACAAATATACCATTTACCCGGTAGCATCAACATAGTCGTATAGACTATCTCATGACTAGATCATGAGCACCATCATCACTATTTGCATCATCTCTTGAAACCATACTCCATCTGAGTAATCAGACATGATGTTGGATAAGTCACTCACACCATAGAGTGACACATGAGCCATTMTTCTAATATGGACATATGTCCTAGAAGAATAAATGTCCTGAACCATTTTTCGTCTGGGAAATCTCTGTCCATTGATCATCCATCTAGCTGATAATAATTTCCAACACTGCTGATAGTCTTCAAGGCAATTAGAACAATATCATTCAATAGAAAACAATTGTGTCTATCCATAGTAGTACACAAATACAATCCAGTGGTACACTACCACACCGAGTAGCACACAGATACTTGATCTGTGACGTATATTCACAATCAGTGGAACACATCCTACACAGTAGCATACATCTATTGTATAGAGACATACAGTCTCCATAAAAATCATCTGATATCAACCTGCACATAAAACATTGTTATGATATAAACTAAATCATCTGGGCCATTCTTCCACTCACATCTGTGAGATCTTGGAAGAGCATCTGCCCTCAGAAGGTAAAACATAAATGATGAGCTATTTGGACCATTCTTCTCAAGAAATGAAGAATAATTGTCCCAATTTCTGAGCCTGGACCATTCACCACCCTGGGCCATTCCTTTGGCACTAAAAAAAGTGAAACATAGAGAGAATGAGTCTGCCCTAGGAAATCCCTATCCCTGATTGCTGAACTTGGACCATTCCC